>JADPVV010000027.1:0-41632 GCA_016097615.1 Eucalyptus dawsonii
CTTCCCAGTCTGAGATACAAGCTGACCGTGTTTTCCATCGCTTCAGGAAACCTACGGATACTTTGGCGGCGGCCTGAACACCGAGTGCTTCGACACTTACAATGCGAGCAACCCCATCTTCTCCGACCATTCGCTGAGCAATACGGCCAGCAGACAGTGGGTGTGGATGACGGTAAGCCAAGCACTCTTCTGTGTCAAGGTACACATGGATCTTAACCTCTCGCGCAGTGTAACGAACCTTCGGCTATTGGCAAGACGGCGCTCCTGAAGGACAGCCCACACTGGTCAGCAGGCTCGTCACCGCCGAGTACTGGATCCGGCAATGCGGGCTCTACTTCCTCCTGGACCTGGTGGAGAAACCTACGGCATCGCCAACGGCCGCACGGAGTCGCAAGTCAACGCCTACACGGGCGGCTGGGACATCGTCAACACCACGCGCCTCATCTACGTCAACGGGGACTTCGACCCCTGGCGGACGGCGAGCGTGAGTTCGTGGGAAGTGTGCGGCCGGGCGGGGCGCTGGAGAGTACGGAGCAAGTGCCGGTGAATATTGTGCCTGGCGGATACCATGTTTCGGATATGGTTACGCAGAACGGCGGGGTGAATGCAGGGGTCAGGCGGCGATTGATCGGGAGGTGGCGCAGTTGGCTGAGTGGGTGGGGGGAGTGGCCTGGGGGGAAGGGGAGGGATGGAGAGCGTGAAAGTGAGACGTTGATAGTGAAGGGAGCTATCAATCCATCATGCGATGATTGCATACTCATCCTCAATGCTCGCTCGTTCCGATTCTACACGTTCGTGCTCATCTTGATTCTGACATTCACATGCAAGCAGATGCAATGCCTAAGGCGTCCACACAAGTCGGCAAAGCTTCCGCCGCCAAATATCCGATGGAGCTCACGTCATCCAGCGTTTCAGGCACCAGAATCGCAAGCGCGAGTCAAACACGAGCACCTGCACTTCGAGAAACACGCACATCTTCAACATCGGCTCTCTCCCTCGCGTACCTGCTCGCTCCCAACTTCGGGTTTGAAAGAGACATCAGCAACGGCAGCAGCGATACCGACAACATCAACGCTGTCTCGAAGGCCACCTCATCATGGCGTTTGACAGTGAGTGGCAGATGCGCAGGTTCAGCGACATGGGGAGGACTGACGGTGAGATATCAGGCCAGCTTCCGGCGCCGACCTTCGACCTGGACACGTGGGCGAGCAATTACGATGGTATGCAGAGTAGACTCTCAGACACACAAGTGAGCAGCTGACCTCACATCCACACAGGCCTTCTGCTCCCCCTCCGCCTCGCCCACCTCGCCTCACATTGCCCGCCACTCGCCCACCAGAGCCTGAGCATGGCCATCGACTCCGCCAAGCACGGCAAGAACGTCACCCTTACTCCAACCTCCTCGAGCTCGCCACCCGCCTTGGTTTCTCCGACCTCGCCCAACCCGAACAGACGTACCAGTCGAAGCAGGAGGAGGGCAACAAGCGGGAGCTGTCGCGGCTGGAGGGTGAGCTGCGAGGGTACAAGAACAACCTCATCCGGGAGAGCATGCGCATGGGACAGGAGGATCTGGCGCAGCATCACCTCGTCACCGGCGGACCGCATCCAGATTCCAACAACCCGCAGACGATGAGCACGGCAGGCTACCTCTCCGCATATCAGGGCTTCACCAAGATGCGCGACTACTGCGTCACGCCCACCCACGTCGCCAGCATGACGCTCCACCTCGTCTACACCGCCCTCGTCCAGGCCGTCTCCGCCCAGCAGGCAGCCACCTCACCCATCCTACACTTCAACAGCCTCATGTCTGCTGCAAACCGACTGCGCACAGTGGGCGTGAAGGAGGAAGAGCAGGTCAAGCTCACACCCATCAGCTGCGTCTCCGCCGGCATCGCCCAACTCGGCACGGGCAACTACCGCGACGCAGCCGCCGCCTTCCTCGCCACACCCTTCGATTACACCACCCAAGGCTCCGTGCACAACCGCGACTGGAGCAAAGCCGTCGCCTCCGGCAACGACATCGCCATCTACGGCGGCCTCTGCGCCCTGGCAACCATGACCCGCGACGAGCTCGTCCACACCGTCCTCGGCGGCCCCTTCCGCGCCTTCCTCGAGCTCGAGCCCCACATGCGCAAAGCCATCTCCCTCTACACAACCGCCAAGTACCAGGCCTGCCTCGACACCCTGCGCCACTACTATGCCGACTGGAAGCTCGACATCTTCCTCGCCCGCCACGTCGACCGCCTCTTCGGCCGGATACGGGAGAAGAGTATTACGGCGTACTTCTCCTCTTTCTCCGAGGTGTCTCTCGCTTCGCTCATGTCTACTTTCCCGCCGACCCCGCCGAGTCCGAATGTCATGGAGAGCGAGCTGCTGGGAATGATTGAGAGTGGGGTGCTGGACGCGAGGTTGGACGTGGTGGATGGCAAGCTCGTGGCGCCAACGAAGGAGACGAGGGGGTGCCACGCATACGGATGCAAAGGCTGCGGCGGAGGAGGTGGAGAGGACGTTGTTGCTCAGGTTGCATAAGGTCAATATGACGCTGGCGAATCTCGAGGTGCCGAAGCAGAAGGGTGTTGGGTGGGGTGGAGGGCAGGGCATGAGTTTGGAGGCGGGGTTTTGAGGGGGGCTGGATGAAGGGAGGTGCTGGGTGGAGACGTGGGATGGATGATCAGATGAAATGAGACCATGCGAGATGAGATGATGTGACGTTCGATTGATGCATAGCGTAGCGTGACACTGGTCCAGAGGCCACAGATTTCCATTATGGATGCATTCTTGCCTTACTATGAGAAGCATGAAAGAAGCATACGGTACCATTAGATAGTCGAATGCTGGTGCTACAAGCACATCTGGCACAACCTATTATGGAAGAAGGGATTGCAGTAGCTTTCCATTTGCTAAGTATTGTAAGACATCGAAAGATGAGTGGTGAGTGTTCCAATGTCACGTCTGAGTTAGAATACAACCGCTTCCCGCACTTGCTGTTGGTAGTTGAGACTTTGTCGTGGGACGAGATTCAGAGCTCGGACACGGGTCGTAATGTAGTAGCTAGTAGATATTCCTATCTACAACAGCTACTGTAGAAAGCGCCCTCCGTTGCTGCTAAACCACCCTGCGAATACACGTGTGAAAATGAATTGAAACAAGACCCGCTTCCAATGCTTGCCGTATGCAACCTCAACTCTGTCCCTCTAGCCCGAGCCCGTGCCATCGCTAACATTCGCAATAAGCATAGTACTTATGCACGTAGGCTGTCGCTTCAAGTCCACAAAGGGCGTAGTCGGTGTACGGCAGAGCAGAGACGACAATGTCTCCCGTGTTGACGGTATAATAGGATTCCAGTCCATTGAAGTCGTTCCAGCACCAGACAGTCAGGCTGCAGGAGTGTCCAAGTGTGAGATTTGCGCGCTCGATGCTCCTACGTCGTGTGCGTTGAATATATCTATTATAGCGGGATCTTTGTCGGAGCCGCATGAGAAGTCGAAATTTACGTTATCGAATCCGGACGTCCGAGGGTGGAAGACCCTGCTACAGCTGAGCCTGTGCCTAATCATTATGTTAGAGGTTTTCTATACAGCAGAGGTTTGCTATAGCCGAAGAAGCTAAAAGGTTAATGCTTACCTGGTGTGTAAGTGTACATAGAAGCTAAAGCAGCTACGGTAGAACTCATCGTAATGCGGTCGAGGCAGTCCAGCGAGTGTAAGTTGGGTATAGTGAGTGTGAGTTGCAATGAGTGTGAGTTGTGGTGAGTGTGAGTTGGGAACACAAGCGCTCTCAGACATCCTAGCCTCTTTATACTATGTGAGTTAATTATAACACGAACTTCTGCAAGACCCAACACAAGGATTCAGCCTTATGCTCCACTGCTGCTGTTTCAGACTACCCGTTGACAGGATGATTGAAGCGGTAATACATTGTAGCGAATGTCAAACAAAATGACTTCGCCAAGTTTGCAACTATAAGAAAAAGTCAAATGGGTGGTCGAGGTGCGTGCTTTACGCACTTGATAGTTGAAACGCCGAGTCGCGGGAAATAGCGGCTTGTAGAGATTCAGGAGGATTTTGACTTTGCCCTTTATGCTGCTATGCCATCCTGCAAATACATGGTTGAAAGTGAATTGAAACAAGACCCGCTTTCTTCCAAAAACTCCGATGCTTGTCGTACGGAAATTTCACTCCGTTCCTGCTAGCATGGGCAAATTCCGACATACTCATACGCATAGTATGCGAATAGACTGGGAGGACCACAGACGTAGTTCTCGGTGTGTGCCAGTTCGACGTTGCTGTAGGTCACGTGGTCGAGCACATTCGTCACGATATCACCCTCTTCGTTCCGGCACCAGACTTCCAGGTAGCAAGGGTCATCCATAATATAGATTTGGGCGCTCGTAGTGACCTTGTCAACACTCGTCACGTTGGTCCTCTCGCCGCATAAAATATTGACAGGGTCTTGACCGATCTTGTGGAGTTCGATGCCGTCGCTCCAAAGCCATTCCACGTACAGGTTCGACGCTGTTGCGAGTGGAGCGAGGAAAGCCGCAAGGGCAACGGCTGTAAAACCAACGTTGTATTAGACGTTTTCAATGTGAAGGAGATTGATCGCAGAAGAAGCTAGAAGGTTGATGCTTACCTATCTTGAGCGTGGAATGCATGGCGAGTCGTAGTAGTGGTCTTCGCAATGCGGTCGAGGCAGTCCAGTGAGTGTAGGTTGGGTCCAGTGAGTGTGTGTGAGTTGGGTATAGTGAGCGTGGGTTGGGTATGCCAGTGTGAGTTGGGTCTATAAATATGAGATGGGTTTACAAGCTCCTCTTTATACTATACGAGTTGATCATGACTCGAACTGCTACAGGACCCAACACAAGGATGGAGCCTTAAACTGCACTGCTGTTTCATACCACCCTTTAACGGGACGTTTGAAGCGGTAACAATGTTGTAGCGAATGTTAAACCAAATAACTTTGCTAAGTTTGCAACTATGAAAAAGTCAAGTTGGTGGTCGAGGTGCGTGCTTTACTTACTTGAAATTTGAAACGCCGAGTCGCGGGAAATAGCGGCTTGCTGGAGATTTAGAAGGATTTTGACTTTGCCCTTTATGCTGCTATACCACCCTGCAAATACATGGTTAAAAATGAATTAAAATGAATTGAAATAACATCCGCTAACTCCAATGCTTGCCGTATGCAACTCAACTCTGTCTCTCCTAGCACGGGCAAGTACCGGTAAAATCATACACATCGTATGCCACTAAATCTCCACAAAGGTAGTTGTAGGTGATCGGCATCATGTCGAAGGACCCCGCGTCGTACGTAAAGGACACTATCCTTCCTTCTAAGTTCTTGCACCGGACTTCCAGGTAGCAAGGGTCATCCATGCTAGTGATCTGGGCGGAGGTAGTGAACGTGTCTTTCGTGGCCCCGACAAGCGGCAGCAAGCCGGTCGTCTGGCCGCAAGAAATGGTGATAGGTGCTTGATCGACGGTCTTTAGGGTATTTTCAGGAACATCGTAATAGAGCCATGTCACTTCCATGGACGCCGCTGTTGCGAAAGGAGTGAGGAAAGCCGCAAACGCAAGGCCTGCAAGAATTGTCAGACATTCTCAATACCAACGAGATCTATAGCCGAAGAAGCTACAAGTTTGACTTACCTGTCATAAGAGTGAAATGCATGGCGAGTTGTAGTGAGGGTTTTCGTAATGCGGTCGAGGCAGTCAGTAAGTGTATATTGGGTATAAGTTGGATGTAGTGAGCGTGGGTTGGATGTAGTGAGCGTGGGTTGGATGTAGTGAGTGTGGGTTGGGTATACAAGTGTAAGTTGGGTATACCAGCTCCTCTATACCATATAAGTTGATCATGACTCGAACTGCTACAAAGCCCAATACAAGGATTGAGCCTTGTGCTCCACTACTGTTTCATACCAGCCTTCGACGAGATGAAGCGGTAACGTTGTTGCAACGAACGTTGTACAACCCAGCCAAGTTTTCAAACAACGTGGAAAAAGTCAACTTGGTGGTCGAGGTGCGTGCTTCACGCACTCGAAACTGAGTCGCGGAAAATCGCGGCTCGTCGGAAATGAGGAGGATTTTGACTTTGCCCTTCACTTTTGGATCTGGAGTCGCGGGGAACTCCAGTCGACCAGACTTTTGACTTTGATGAACCCCTTGTCACATTCTAAATTCAGCGTGGGAATCCTCAAATTGTCCATCCTTCGAGTTCCTTTATGCATCCTTTGAGCTCGTTCATTGGTTCTCTCAGGCCGGCGAGAACATCGTTATTTCATGCATTGGCCTTTCCTCGCGCTGGACGGATGGGCGAGGGATTTGCCTGCGTTGCCGGCTCTGCACCGCCGGGCTGGGAGCTGGAGATTGCACCGCCACAGGGGCAGCGTGCGGGGGAAGACACCTTACGCGGAATGAATCAGGACTGTGTGATGGATTTCTCCCTCATTTCACATCGCCCATCTCGTTACCGCGGGTACACGGGTGTCGTATGTGCACGATGGCTGAGCCTGAGCCTGGGCCGGCACGCCCTCTCTCTATCAAGCCACAAGACTTCAGCCAAATCCTCGTCTGCCTCCCGACAACATCTGCAAACACCTGCCCTCTGCTCCTCCTCAAGCTCACTAAGGTACGCGATGCCAAGTGGGCGGACAGACCACCCTGCTCACCGGCTCAATCGCCCGATCATCTATCGCAAGCTGCAGCGTCTTTGTCTGACCTGATCACCGACGCAGGAGAGCCTGTGAGAGAGTGCGAGCGAGGACGGAGGATAGGCGGATGATGAGGATCAGTCGCAGGATTGCCGCGGTGCGGTTTGGCATGGTGAGGTCTCGTCCAGTCTTGTGGCCGTGTTGATGTTTGTGTGTAAATGAGTGAGGCCCGGGACGGACGGGGGAGATTGATCTTGTTTAGATGTTGAGGTGGACGTGCTTCGTGGCTGCGGCAAGCTTGCACGATCGAACAAACGTTGTCGAGCAAATGTCGGTGCGCATTCTCGACGAGGGCTGTGCTTGTTGGAAGTATTTCCGGGAGGGTGCGCAGAGTGGCCTTGGCCATGAAATTGCTGGAATGCAGCGATGGATGGTAGAGGAGGAATGTTCGCGCTGGTTTCCTCCTTCCGAGCAGATTGTGTGCGATTGCGCCGTGGAAATTGCTTTCGGGATGACGCTGCAGCGGCGCTTGTCATCATCTGAGCATCCTTGTGGCCGAATAGTCTCCGCCCTCCGCCGCATGTTCATGCGATGTGCTGAGCAAGGTCGATCGTGGGGATGATTGAGTGCATCCGGAGGAGCTGGCGTCGCTTGGCCGGCCACCTTCCTCGATTCCATCGTCTCCTTGAACAGCGTAGAATTCATGTTGCTGACAGCTTTCGACGGTGAACCAGTACCGGCAAGCCGGCGTGCGCTTGCATTCATTCTTCACCTTGCAGAAGGTATGAGAACGCACCCACTGCGACTTCGGTGCGTAAAACGCCATGCGGGCTAGTCTTCGCTCGACAGCTTTTGTCGACGACCTTACCTTGATTATTTACAAAGCGATGAGTATGGCGTCGTCACGATCCTCAAACTCGAGGGGCGACTTTGGAGAGAAGATCGAGTCCACCTTTACCGCTGTTCAGTCTCTAGTGCCTCTGAGCAACAGGTTATCGAGCTTGCCGAGCAAACGTTTGTCCTGGCAGGCAGTACTGACCGCAGCTGTGTCGGCCACCTACGTTTGGAAACATTCGTCACCTTCACATACCACTACTCACGAGCGATGGCGGACGAAGATGCAGGACGCTCGACAGCGAAGACGGCTGGATGAGGAGGAAGCTCCTTCTGTCACCCGAGTCCTGCATCGATCGAGTCCCAGGAAAGAGAGGTTTGACACAGGAGGCTGCGGCGTGCCCGAACTTGCCTTCTTCGCCCAATGGCTAGCCGTGATGGCGAGCGGTCGCTGCCATGGATCACCCCAGATCTCCGCGGTCGGCAGATGCCTCTCAGCGTCGGGGCTGTTCCGGAGTCGAAGGTTTTGCGCGAACATGTTGCAAGGCAGCGCAGACAGGAGGACCTCGTCATAATCCTGAGCAGAGTATCCGAAATCCATTGATGGCGCTATGACAACCAAGGGGTGCATTGCTGATGGCGAAATCGGGCCCTGACATGGACAGATGGCAATTGCGTCTTTGCGCTTCATCATTAACCTCTGTCTGTTGGTATACCATGAGCTTTGATGAGTCGTGTGGACATGAGGCGTCTGAAACGGGTTGCAATACCACCATCGGATGTGGGCCAGCCCAAGGAAAGATCGGAATGACTTCTCCGCGAAGGTGTGTAGGAACGCATTACCGGCGCCCGCACTGGAGCCCTTACATTTCCATTGAGGGTCAATCAAAAGGATATGCTGAGGCCCTGTTCGTAGGATTGGTCTCGCTCGGTACGACGGATGGTTTTTGAGGAAAAGCCTTGCGGTAGATCCTGTTTCGGAGCCGAAAGCTGTTGGATGCGTTGCATATTCTCAGGACGTACGATAACCGGCTGCTCGGCTGACGCTTCCTTCGCCAAGAGTTTACCGAGGATGACAGGATCGAAGAAGACAGGGTGAAGATGGGCAAGACTCGCCGGCCGTGGAGGCTCAGGTGGAAGAGTCAGGATGACCAATGTATGATTTGAGCATGGCAGTCCTTCGTCTCTCTCAAACTTCCATGATTGCTGGCACGCACATCGGAAAATTCTTCCGCCTGGTTCTTGTGGGATTGTTGTCGGGTAGAATGAGGATGCGGAGTTTGTATTGGAATCGCCTTTGTGAAAACGTCAATTGAAATACTGGACGCCTCAGGCAGCCCGCCAATGATTCCTCCGGCTTCTCCTTGGGGCTAGAAGCACGGCGATCTGCCAGCTCCGCCCTGACTCTGACCGCAGCTCCCCACCTGCCCCCTGCTGCTGTCAGCACCGGGGCCAAACGCAATCTCTGGCATCCGTCTCTGCTATTTTTGCATCGCACCACGACCCGCACTCTATCCGGAGACGATGCGATTGGCCGCAGGCATATTGAGCTGAATGATGGGGCCCGCTGGGCTCGAGGTGCATGTACGGTAAGCCGGTCGAGGTTCGGTATGAATAGGTATGGCCCCGTTTCCTCCATTTCCTCCTGCGTCCTTTGTCTGCAGTAAGGCTCCTGTATCCCGCCAGCGCTGCCCCAGCCACGGCATCCTGCAGGCAGGCACCCTCTCCCACCTGTGTACTACCAGCGCAGCACTCACCGAAATGGCCTTCCGCTCCGCCTCAGCCCTCGTCCTCCTGGCCTCCATCATCACTCGCACGACCGCCACGCGCAACTGCTGGTTCCCCGACGGCAACACAGAAACGCCAGACATCCCGTGCAACGCGAACGCGGATGAATCCGCCTGCTGCGGCGAGGATGCCTTCTGCTTCGGCAACGGCCTTTGTTTGGCCGCAGGCGTGGTGAGCCGCGGGAGCTGCACCGATCGGGACTGGAATAGTCCTGCGTGCGCACAGCAGTGCACGAGTGGTACGCGAGCCACGCCTTTACCCCGTCCACGACCTGAGTTTGGTGCTGATTGTATACCCGTGTAGAAAACATCGACAGCGGCCTCTCGCTGATCAATTGCGATTCCGTCAGGGGACCTGGATCTGTGCCACCGATGGGAACAGCTGCGACGACGACTCGGATATCTTCACTATTGACAATGACGATATGAACCAGATCAGCCTCCGCCCTCAAAACGCCGGTGGCTCGCCCCTCCTTCTCGAGCCCTCCTCGATCATCAACAATGCCTCCGGCTCCGGCAGTGGCAGCTCTACCATTACCGTCACCGCTTCGGCGTCTTTCCAGCGGGTCTTCGAATGCCGGCGGGCAGTTCACGAGCGGTCAGATGGCGGGCGTAGGCGCAGGGTGGGGTACCGCTGCTCCTCTGCCTGCTGGCGCCATCTTCGTCATCACACGCCAGCGCAAGCGTCTTCGGGCAGCAGAGGCATATGGAAAAGAGCATGAGCTTAAGTCCACCAGACCAGGGTCATACCCAGCAGCCCCAGCAGCCAGGCGGATACGAACAACCCGGGCAGTCCATGCAGTACGGCAACTATGCGCCGGAGCAGAAGTCGCAGAACTCGGCGTCGGCGTACTACAGGCCTATTTCGCCCTCGCCGCCTGCTGGGCATTTCCGCGAGATGGAGCCGGTGATGGAGATGGATGGGACGAGGCCGAGGCATGAGCTGGATGTGCCGAAGTAGAATGTGAGGTGTTCGGGCAAGCGCGGAAGTCGCATGATGGCTGGCTGGGATACACTTCGCCTCAGACTGGCAAGCACTCGCTTCTGATGCGCTCCAGCGAGGATTGCGGTGTGGCAGGGACTCGCTGAGGAAGGGTTAGGGCAAGGATGGTAATCACGTCCGATGGCTGAAGACGCAGGCTCAACACCGAGCACGCCGTGGCTTTGCTGGTAGGGACGAGACTCTGCTTCACGCAACAAGTTCTGGCGATGAGCCCTCAGGATGCCGTGCCTGTGGTGGAGCAGGAGGAAGGGAGCCGCGGAATGGTGTAGACTGGGGAGGCTGCGTGGCGACGCTACGTGGTTCCATGCAGACTGGCCCCTGTGCCTGTTGACGTCAAATAGCCAACGAAAGCTGACCGCAAATGCATACAAAATCTTCCCAACTCTTGTCGATACACGTTAACGGTCTCTGGCTTCCAACTTCGCAAAGGCTATGCTGCTCTTTCAGTACTGGAAACACTCACACTCAGTCGCCTTGGCGATGCAAACGATCGGATGAAGAGTTTAGCTTGGGTACTTGTTTTTGAATGAGGTAAGGCTACTCAGTCCGAAATTGCTGTTTACCCCTGCTGATGACCGTCATGCTGCGTGTAATGTAGTTCAAAACGAAACAACCACCGATTGGAAACCGCCCATATCCTCCTCACCTGTGCAACACCGCTCAAAGTGCCTTCACGCACGCCTTGACTACTACTTCGATTGAGTCATCCTCATTGCGCACCACCAGGCCAGGAAACATGGTCGCCACCACGACCCTACCCTCGCCGTACGTACCTTCCATGGTGCCTGCGTTGAACGGAGTTCCGGACGCTGGCCAGTGGAAAGCGTACTTCTCCCGAGCGCACGAGATTTCCGCGTTGAGCAGAAGGGAGTCTTTGATGGGCTCGGCGAGCGCCCTCGCCCATCCAATCGTCAGCATGTCGGCCTCTGCACGATCGCCGCGGCTGCCACTCTGCAAATGCTCCACCATCAGGCCCGCAAAGCGGTGTTTGAGAGTTCGGCAATATCGGCGACTTCTCTGTTGTCGGTCTCCGGCTGGTGAAGCCAAGTGAGGTGCAAACGCCGCATCTGAGTGTCGAAGCTCGTACGCAACACCTGGAGCTGCGCCTCATACAGCGGCAGCACGCCCTTGAGTGCTTCTTGCTGGCGGGCGTAGAACTTGCCGAACGTCAACACGGAGGCCGCTTTGCTCGAGAACACGTCCTCACATAGCAAAGCACCCATCACGGCACTGGCGAGCTCTTCGCTCGCTAGGGCCTCTTGGACGCTCGCCTACGGAAGTCGTGCTCTGCTCTCTTGCGGCCGGCAATAGTATGGTACGCTTTGGCAAGCACAGATGAAGGCTCTAACTTCAAGACTGCCGGGCTCGCACCGTCGGCAACCTGCGGTTGCAGTTGCTGGCTCACGGCGGAGCTGATCGCAGTACACGCCTTGCAGCCTGCGTGCAAGGCATCTGTTCGTGAAATTGAAGCTCATGGACCTGGAGAAAGCCGCCGAAGTTGTTCGCGGCAAGACGATGGAGAGGATGTCACCGTTGGTGGCCTCGAGAGTCTTTCCGGGTTGTGGTATGGGATGGTCTTGCTGATGACGAATGCTACCCATCGCCTGGACTTGAACGGCCTCGCTCGCCCTCCAGTCGGTGCTCTGCAACCTTCCAGTCTGCATCGCAACCTTCAGGTAGTCCTCACCAACGCCTTACTCACAACCTCCAGATCGCCGTCTTTCTCTATGAACAGCCCGGGAAACACACCAACCAGCACCTCCTCGCCGTTGCCATTGTGCGTGTCCGTCATGACCGACCCATCGAACGACTGCCCTGCCTGCGCCATGCGGAGTACATAACTCTCTCTGGCACACGACAAGGAAGACCCGAGGACGATCGCATCCTTGATTGTCTCTTCCACGTCCTGTAGCCACTCATCTAAACTTTCAAGCAGCTCAGAAAGATCGCAGTCCGAAGCTTGCAAGTGCTCTCGGATAATGTCGGCAATAGGGTGTCTGGAGACCGCCGCAGCGAGTCTGGCGACTGGGCCGCTGCGTAGCTCTTTGCTACCAGCGACCTTGAGATATAGCTGGCGCATCAGGGTGTCCATACTCGCTCCGAGGCCGCCACACTCGATCCAGAAGCTCCGCATCGCCGGTAAAGTCGGCATCCCGCTGGACAACGTACTTGTCGAATGCCAAAGACGAGCCGCAATCGCCGAGCAGGACTTCTTCATGAATGGCGCTTCCAAGTACGGCAATGGCCAGCTGGACAGTTGAAAACTTCATCTCGAGCCTCCGCCGTGCAACACCGCCAACGTCTGGCCCGACCAGGCTCTGGTATATCTTCGATAGTAGCGGTGATGGGTACGAATGGAACTTCGCTGGTCTTGTGGGCTCGGCGAGCCCATGGCCTGCCAGCAGGTCCCGCACCCCTGCCTTGATCGAGATGTAGATGCCCCTCAAATCCTTCTCAAGTTCACGATCCGTAGTGAGAAGTCCATTGCTTGTCCGATTGGAGTTTGTAGAGCAAGCGATACGGATGAGGCTGCCGGACCGATTCTGCTACGGGCGAATGGGATAGCATCATTCTCATATGCAGAAGCCTTGCCTGATTCGCCGAAGATATCCTGGTCGCGAGAGATTGGCGTTCTTGTGGCTGAGGCACGACTCGGCCGTGAGCGCTGACTCTCAGCAAGCTGGAAGAACTGGTCCGATTTCAGTCGCCGGCGGCGCTTGGTCGACTGCTCCATACTCTCGTCTGCCCTATTAAGAGAATGCGCGGACTTGTCAGAGTGCGGACCTGTATCACGCGGGTGAGACCAAGAAACGTTAACGTCATCAGCTGCTGTCGTGCTGCAATCTTGCGAGGTCAGGAGGTTATTAAGTTCGCATCACTCGCCGGTGTCAAGCGTCCATCGCGGGCCGAGACTGGGTCCGAATCGTCGTGAGCAACCGCGTGCCTGGCCGCAGAGCTTCTTGCCCTTCCAGGATTTGCGTCGGAGATCAGCACAACCGGACTGAGCCTCTTGGTCTCGCGCGCCCTCTGGCGGCGCGCCGGCGTGACGGAGCCCTGGAGACGCATAACACCCGGCATGATAGAGCTCCCTTCATCGAGCAGATCTCGGGTTGTCTTCGGCGGATCGGGTTTGAACTTCTCATTGTACTGCTTGATCTGGGAAGTCATGAGTTCGAAGTAGTTCTCGGCGTTCCGGGGCATAAACTGCTTCGCCTTCTGGTTGAAGTATTCGATCTCATGGGCTGTGGCTATGTTCCGTGACACATGCCTTCCGGTGATACCGATGTTTTTGCCCTTGCAATACTCATCGAGATAGCTACCGATAGCGAGCAGAGCTTCATCCATCTTCTCTCTCTTCTTCTTGCAAACCGATGGTGGGTTTCTAGCGGTGGTGCTCTGCATGTCGCGCATCCTATCAGGGTAAGAAGGCTGACAGAATCAGTTGAAGCAAAGTGGCTCACCTATAGTCCGCATCCTCCTCCTCCACGTCATCTCCACTGGAAACAGCCTCTCATCGGTGTCCTGGATCCCGTTTTCGTTGTCCTCGTACGGCGTGGTACTCTTGTCCAGTGCGAAGGTAGACCACATATGCTTTTGCGTTGTGTCGGCATTGTTGTAGAAGCGGCGGATGGCGGCCATCTGGAGGGACAAATCAGCAGCGTTCGAAAGCGGAAGAGCAGCGGAACCGCTTCACCTCGTTCGCACGGTTGTACCGTATGGCCGCCAGCGCTCCAGTCGTCGCCGCCACGCTGCCCATATCGCACAAGGTTTGTGTGATCGGCTTGCAGTCACTGCGGCACTTGGTGGAGATGAAATGGGCTGGAAGCAGTCGAATGCTCTTAAGATCATGCTTGATCAGCACTTTCGGAGAACGGCGTCCCTCCAATTTCCAGGCGATACCAGCGTCGTGGAACTCTTGGAAAGCCTCTCGCGCTGCACAAGATCTGTCCATTTGTTTGAGCCGCACTCGAGCGCCCAATCCATATCGCGCAGCATCGATCGGTACGATTGACAGCGCACTGAATTTGGTCCAGTGCAATCTGACTTGGTTGCCTGGAGCCTTTGACCTGGGGTTGGCGATTTGCTTGCCATGGCATGTGATCTGGCCAGGGTGGATCAAGCGAGAAAGCAGCTCTAAGATGCTGCCTAGGTCGAAAATTTGCAGATGAGGAGGTACTGCATGCGTGCGAAGTAAGGCCCTTAACGTCACTTCGTGTTGAGAGGTCAGTCCACGCAAACAAAGAGAAAAAGCGGCCATTACTGTCAACCGCAAACTGAACCTGGCCAAATGTCTGGTTCCGTTGCTGTTCCAGACGTGGGGTGGTTCGCGCAGGCATCGTGCAGATAGCGCAGGCAAACTGCAGCGGGCCGGAGAACGGGAAGCGATGGGCAGGGCTCGAGCCCACCATGCATATGCAGGCGCCCAGGCGAGATGAGAACGACACGTCGAAAACCTCGCAGGCCGTCACGAACATTCGTCCTTCTGGCAAACAGCTCTAACACTAACAAGGTTGTGTCTCAGCTCTTGATCAACTCCCAGACATGAGTGGGTGTTCGGCCTCGTCATCTGAAAATGCCATGCAGGGAATACCTTTCCTCGGCAACGTATCCTCATCTCTGCATTCAACAAGGCTGAAACATGCAGGCCAGGATACGGCCCAGACGACCGGGTTCGTGAAGACATGCTCTGTTGCCTATCCTGCTCTCTTGATTGGAAGGCAACCCAAGACAGTGGTCGACGGGAGTCTGCACGAAGTCTGCCTGCACTTGTGTTTGTCGCGATTTCGCCGGGAGATGGCACTTTGCAGGTCTAGTAGAACAGTCTCCTCCTGGAAGCCGATCCTCTGTACAAACGGACAACTCTCCTCGCTTTTCATCTGCTGCAAGTTCACGCGGAGGTCGTCAAAGCACCACCATCACCCTAGGACTCTTCTTTTTGCACCTTCTTGCTCGCTGCTATCTTTCTCTGGCTTTCACCTGGACACTCCCTGCCACCATGAGCGACATCGTAGCAGCTAGGGACCAGCGCAGCATACCCTCCACATATCTTGCCAATAAAATCCTCATATTTTCCGTCGATTATGGAACGACAAAGCTCCGAGTCAGCCACTGCATCTGCGATCTCGACGGCGATCCCGATCCCAATACGATCAGGCTGCTGTATCTACAAAAGCAGCGCGCTTTGATTCCTTCTCGCGTCGGCTTCGTGAAAAGAGAGGGCGGCGAATATGAATTTCACTGGGGCGCAGGGTTACAAGATGCCATTGATCGGAAGCCACCAAACAGCGATGAAGTCTTCGAATTTCACGGTCTCAAGATGTGCTTGTATCCGACCGAGATCCAAGGCGACCACCGGCGAATCCTGGAAGAGCAGCTGGCGAGGTTCAAGAAGGCGGCAGACATGCCGTATGACCTCACTCCAGAAGACTTGATCGAGCTCCACCTGCGAGAGATCTACGAAAGTGCACTAGCCGCCGTGGCCCAGAAGTGCAAGGCCGACTGGACGCTCGATCAGATCAAGGCCATGCCTCAGCGCTGGTCCTTTACCGTACCGGAGATCGCGACGTTGGCCACGAACCAGATGTTCGCCCAGCTCATCAAGGGCGCAGGATATCCAGAGGGCATCATGTTGATGACTGAGACTGAAGCGGCGGCCGCTTGGTTGATGCAGATATATACCAAAAGCGTGACAGGCCTCAAAGCCGATCTCAAGGTAAGAGCCCTACCTGCATCCAGGTGTACAGAGCTAACCATCGGCAAGGAGGACGACGTCTGCATCGTAATCGACGCTGGTGGCCTTACGGTCAACATCACCGCATACCAAATCGTTGGTCCTGTCGATGCCGGTGCGGCCGTTCAGATCAAGCTCATCGAGAAGGCCGGACTCGCTTGCGGCTCCGAGACACTGACCAAGCTGCTGATGCAGCACATCGAAGACTACGCCAACACGCATCCAAAGAGCATCCGGGTGGCTTCAAAGGCGTCCTGCAGTACGTTGACATGACGCGGATGCAGGTCGAGCAGCATCTCTCTGCCGAATTCGAGGCGTACAGAGGGTCGCAAGTCAGGAGGCACATCACGTTCACTCTTGAGGGGAGGAACAAGCGCACTGGGAGGATGTGGAGAGGACCTTCCGTGTGAGCAGGTAAGTCAAGCGTGGGAGAAGAAGAAGAAGCCGGACACTGACCTGGCGCAGAGATACCGTCCGTGGGTGGTTGCAAGAGGTCTCCGCGAGGATCGTGGATAAATTGGAAGAGGTGCTCGACGCTACAAATCGACGCATTCGTGAAGATCGAGGGCCACAGATGCTGCCCAAAGCCCGCATGCTCATGCCGACTGGCGGCCTTCTGAGAAACGCGCGGATTCTTGACGACATCTATGCCACGTTCAAAGGCCGCCAAATCACAATCCACGCCCCACAGCAGCAGATAGATATCGGCCCAAGGTATGTCTTGAGCTCGTGTGGTCCTCGTTCGTGCTGATACTGTCGTAGTGATCCTTCGGTCGCTATGGGAGCGTCGATGCGGACTGTACCCTGCGATCCGATCTTCTCGGCCATCTTTGCGCTCGGCATACGGAGGAATGAGCCTTTCTTCTCAAGGCTTCACGGCTCTCGTGCAAGGGTGCGCGACACCGTTGATGGGCCATACGTGGACTACTGCTGGTGTTCCTTGGTACCATACGTGAGTAGCCATGACCGCCTGCGAACTTGTCTGATCACCTGCGCTGACACAGATTAGAACGCTGTTGGCAATTGCGATGCGGCTAGAAAGACCTGGGAAGCCATCTGCAAATACTTTGTTACTGGTGACGATCCTGTACTGCGCGAAGCCATCTACCTTTCGACTAATCCGATCGAGGACCACCATGCCACGGAGTCCAAGGGCGAGCTTTTGCCAGGCCTTGAGCTGTACAAGTCTATCGAGGAGCCGATCAACCCACAGCAGCTGACAGAGTATCGGGAGAGAGTGGTGGGAGACGAGGTGGTCCACGAGGTCTGGGCGAAGCTGATCGTCACCATGGAGCTGACGCAGATAGAGTTGGAGATGAAGTTGATGGACCCGAACTTTGATGAGCACAGTCGTGGGTCCAGCCTCTTGTCTCTGGTATGCGCGGCGCTGACATTTGAACAGATGCAGACGACAGCGGTCTCGCGCAAGCAACGAGCTTGGGAGATCAACCAAGCATGCTTCATGACAGGGCCTTCCCTTCTGCCATTCAACGCAATCCCGTCCAGCGCAACCTCCGCCGCCCAGACTCCCCGGCCTCCCGTCTCCGGCTCCAACTTCCAGACGGTCGACGATCACAGCTGACTTGGACTCGGATACCAGCTGTGGTTCAGAAGCCGAGCAACGCAAACGCCGCCGGATGAAGAAGAAGTTGGAAGTCAGGGATAGTCGTGATCAGGAGTACAGGCCTCACGGTAAAGCCAAGGCTGGTGGCGCTACCCTTCCATCTTCGGGGATGACCACGAGGGCTCGGAAGAGAGGATGAGCTGGCGAGCGGGGAGGAGTGGAAGAAGGGGTCCCGTAGCGTTGTTTGCTGGATGTATTGATGAAGGCAAAGGAAGGAGGAAAGGAAAGGGCAGGACGGAGTCGTTCTTCGCTCTGATTGGTGGCAGAAATCACCGCTCGATTGCAAGCCCACGTGACAGCGCGAAAGTTTCGTTCCGACTGCGGCTTCTGGACATTCGCAACTTCAAGAACATCGTCTCTCGATTTGCTTCAGTCGCGCTTCCTCTTCAACGTTTTCCTTCTGTACATGTATTAGCAGACTATCATTGTCACTTCGCCACAGCCACCCTTGCCACAATATTCAACGATAATACTTACTCGGCAATTCAGCTACGGCTGCGGCTTCTGCTTCCACACTGACACCTCCTCCTACCTGCTCCCCTTGGCCAACATCAAGCGAGGCCTCAAGATGTTGCGCGACGCCAGCATGCGCAAGCTCAACACTGCAGGTGGTGAGCGCTTCCTCCCGAAACTCTTGGCTCAGATGCTGCGGTATTGCAAAGAGGAGCTGAGGGTGGAGAGCATCAGCATCGTGAGCGACAGGAGGAAGATCACGAGGTTTTGGCTCGAGGTGAATGGCAGGTTGCTGGTTATCCTGGCTGTGAGCTGCGACTCCTCCAACGCCGAGACGAACGAGAAGATTGGGCGTGGTGATGATGGCGGGAACGTGGAGTTCTGCATTGCGGAGTGGTGCCAGGAGTCTGGGACAGTGGGATGCACATTCTGCGATCGTCATAGGCACCTGCTATGCTACGGCGAGGGTATGATGACACTCAGCAAGTCGATTCTCGAAGTGCGTGTCAATGCGGCAATGCAGCAGGTCAAATGCGACAAGGAGTCCATCGTTCAGCGCGGTGGGATCTGCGACTCCGGTAAGCAGGCCTCGGAGAAGCACAAGCGCGCGGAGGAGATGGGAAGATGAGCCGCCGTAGCTGGATGCTGGATCCTTTCAGCAGCTTCTTGCCACAGGCTCCTCTTCTAGGCACGTCGGACCACCGCCAACGAGGGGTCTACGCGCAATCGATGCAGTCGAATGGAGAACCGAACTGGCACTGTCCCGGCGCCGGAAACAGCTAACACTCGTGACGGCTCAATCATAAAGCAACGCAGACGAGTCTGTCGACCAGCGGGAACTAACTTGGCGAAAGCCACGATCCTGCAGCAGACTGCCGGTCCCTGGGTAGGGCGATCGCCTGCATGCTCTTTGCATCCGATCACTGGGCCCGTGGAGGTTTGCACACGACGGATGGTATACCTTTGGTAAGCTTCCTGTGCCCTTCACCTCACCTCACTATGCCCATCTGCCCGCTCTCCCCACGTTAACTTCCTTTTCCTGCTAACCGTGGATTCGTCTCCATCGGCGAAGCTACCTACCACGCTTTGTGCTTTGCGGATGCTGTGCCTTGGCTCTGAAAATGACGTTTCGCGAGGTCTCTCACCGTGCGGACTGAGAAGCAGCACTGGACTGCAAAAGCAGGATCAACATGCTTCTTGATACTCCGCATACCTATCGTTCGGATGCCTCCGGAGTTCTTGGTGCTGGTTTCCTTCCGCTCGAATCGCCCGAGCGAGATTGTCGCTGATCCGCGCTGTCCGCTGCGGACGATGATCATGCGTCCGAATGACCGTCACGGAAAGCCAGCAGGACCAGCACACAAGGGATCGGATGGAACGTCACCAGATCCTGGTTGAGGTAGGCGCGGCTTGGTTGAAGAGGAAAAGACTGGACAGTCAAACTGCAGGCCCCCTCAAACCTTCACGGCTCGGTCGGCTGGGCGCACTGAACAAGCAATGTATTATTCTCCTTCTTGCGAGAGTAGAGCTTGTAGGTGACTACGCACCGGCTCAAAGGGCTGCTCTCAACAGCGAGCACGGAGACCGTTCGTTTGGGTGAGAGGGCACATCCGTACGCTGGGTCGTCTTCGCAACAGAGAAGCATCTTTCAACACAGCACCAAGAATTCTACTTACACAAGCTCTCCACATCCTCCCTATCCAACTCATTCACTCCAGGTACACCCGCCCTCACTCCCCCTCTCATCCTCACTGCCCTACCGCCGCCTTCACCTCACCCCCGGCCTTCTTCGCATCCTCGCCTAGCTTGAACACGATCTTGTGATGCTTGCGCTGCTCGAACTCCCGGTACGCCTGTGGAGCATCTTCCAGTGACATCGTTTTGCCGCAGAGGAAGGCGACTTTCTTTGTTCTTGTACGAGCAGGGCGAGCGCTTCTTCGAAGATGCTCCGGACCGGGCAGCGGCCGAAGGCCGTGGTGACGTTTTTGCCGTACATCATTAGGCCATTTATTTCCCATTTTTCGGTACTGGAAGAAAGAGTCAGCAGGACTGTTTGCGATTCGGGGCAGATTGGGAGAGGTCTGGCGTGCTGATGGAGGAACACTTACTGCACGCCGATTGAGCTGATCTTGCCGAAAGGTCTGATCATATCGAAGGCCAGCTGCCAGGCATCTGCATGGCCAACACACTCGATCACAACATCTGCGCCTCGGCCGCCCGACAACTCCTTGACCTTGTCGACAGGACTGAACTACCGTCAGCACGTGTTCACCTTCGATAAGACACACAGCGCCACATACCTATCGCCGAGCTTGATCGTCTTCGCCCCAAGCTTCTCCGTCTCCTGCAGCCGGTCCTCTGCCGAATCGATACAGATGACATTATCGCACATCGTCAGCGCACAAACGGTGGCGCAGATGCCAACCGGACCACACCCGATCACCACGGCTGTGAACTCCTTGCGATCCCGCTCCGGCAGATCCTTCAGAAACCTGGCCGCGGCAAAGTAACCAGTGGGAAAGATATCCGCCATCAACACCAGCATCTCCTCCGGGATATCCGTCGGCGCCTTCACCAGCGTCGTCTCTGCCAGCGGCGTCCTGACATACTCCGCCTGCCCGCCATCAACCGTATTCGCCGGCGCCGAATTCCCAAACAGCTCGCCCTTGCTGCATCTTGACGCCTGCCCGCGCACGCAGTAATAGCACTCCCCGCACGCCGTGTAGAAGGGCACAACGACCTTATCTCCGATCTCGAATTTGCTGACTTTGTCGCCTTTTTCGACGATCTCGCCCACGAACTCGTGCCCGCAGATAAAGTTGGGCGGGCATTTGAGGTGGCCGCGGTAGAAGTGCAGGTCGCTACCGCAGAGGGCGGTGCTGGTGACTTTGAGGATGGCGTCGGTGGGGTTCTTGAGGGTGGGGTAGGGGCGGTCTTCTACTTCGACCTGGCAAGGAGGAGGACCATTGTCAGCGGCGGGTTGATGGGGGTGGCATTGCGGGGAAGCGGAAGCAGACGAACGTGGAAGTCGCCTTTCAGGACAACGGCTCGCATTTTCTCGGGCGCCATGGCTGGACTGGGGCTTTGCTGGCTTGACTGATCGATTCAAAGGTTACCTTGATGGTTCTTGCGAGGAGTCACAACGCGAGGAGTATACAGATGTAATGCCTACACCCCATCCGTTGGAGAAGAGGGGTGTTTGGGACTGCCCCGCATACGTCAAGCACCAAATTCACCTCGGCGCCGCAGATTGCGGGGTGACCATGCAGCTGGCATATAACCGGCGGCGTGCATGAGGGGAGCCTTCTTCAACAACGGTTCCCATCTGGGGTATGGTCTGACACGGCGTTGCCTGATCCGACTCCTCTAGCAATGAAGCGAAATCTCGAGCACGAGGATCGACAGCCGCACGCGAGACATCTCGAACATACCTACTGAGTCTTTGCGAATGCAAGCGAATCAGAGGCTGGGCGCAATCGCAGGCGCCACCATGCAGAGCCCTCAGCCTCAGCCTTGTCGCCAGCGGAAGCGCAGCGTGCAGCCCTGTCTACCTTTGCATCCCAACAAAGTCCGGCAGCTCGACATATCTCCCACATCTGTCTCAAGAGATAATGCCGCCGCGACTTCGATATGAGACTGCTGAACGTGCACAGCCTTCGCTTCACCGAGTTTCGAACCGACGACACACGGCCAAGATACGTGATCGCATCTCACCGCTGGCTCGAGAACGGCGAGGCTACCTTCCAGGATCTCCGAAGCAAGAGCAACGTGGACAGCGCCGGCTATCAGAAAGTACGTGGTTTTGCGCGGTATATCCGGGAGAATGTTCCGTCAGTCGAATGGCTTTGGGTCGATACCTGCTGTATCAACAAGGACAGTGCTGCAGAGCTCTCTGAAGCGATCAACTTGATGTTCAAGTGGTATCGCAACTCTGAGCTCTGCCTTGCGTACCTGGCGGATGTCCAGGATGCTGAGGACAAGGGCAGCTTTGCGAAGAGCGAGTGGTTTGAGCGAGGCTGGACACTGCAAGAGCTGCTGGCCCCGAAGATTGTGGTGTTCGTCACGAAGGCATGGCAGGTCATTGGGAACAAAGGTGCTGCATGCCACAGCTACGACAAGACTTCTGTAGGGCCCGGACTGGAAAGGGCTATCGCAGAACGAACGGGTATACCTGAGCCGATCTTGCACGACTATGCCGCAAGCCCGCGCTTGACGATCGAAGAGAGGCTGCGATGGATGGAAGGCCGCAAAACCAGCCGCAAAGAAGACATGTCGTATGCTCTGTATGGTCTCTTCGGCGTGTCGCCCGGTGCAAACTATGGGGAAGAGTTTGACGGAGCAAGACGCCGTCTCTTAGCCGCAATACACCAGGAAGACCGGGGACACGACCGTGCTGCGCGGCGAGCAGATCGATTCCGCAAGATCGTAAAGTGGCTCTCGCCGCCTGATCCATGGACCAATCATGAGACAGCTCGTCAAAAGCACGAGGTCGGTACGGGCGCTTGGCTGCTTAACTCCGATCAGTATCGAAGATGGAAGTCAGGCTCTATTCGACATCTATGGGTGTACGGCCAGGCAGGCTGCGGCAAGACTATTCTATGCTCGACTGCTATTGAGGACATCCGAGCACATTGCGAGAGTAGGGCGGGCTCTCACTACGCAGCCTTCTATTTCTCCTTCTCCGACGTCAACAAACAATCGCTGGAGGGCCTTGTTCAGTCGCTGCTCGCACAGTCAGGATGGAAAGAACCTGGTCACTCTATGCTCCAGAAGGCTTACGATAGGTCTGGCCGGAAACCGCTGGGACTCGACGGACTACAGAACGTCCTGCTGGCGTCATTGGGCGCCTATGAAGAGCTACTCCTCATCATTGACGCACTTGATGAATGTCCCGAGTCTGATGACGTTCGACAACGGACCGTTGACTTCTTGGCGGAGATTGAGGGCAGAGCGCCTAGCCTTCGCATTCTGGTGACGAGCCGTGACGAGCCTGACATACGACAGGCTATGGATAATCTGAGAGTTTATCCGCTCTGCGTTGCCACACATTCAGTGGACGCTGATATTCGGAAGTACGTAGCGACACAGATGTCACGAGACCATAGACTGTCCCGGCTCAGCCCACCCATCAAGGGAAGAATCCAGGACACTCTGGCAGAGAAGGCAGATGGCATGTGAGTGACTCGTTCACTTCATGGGCGAGACGATCGCTGCTAACGATAGACCTTTGACTAGGTTTCGGTGGGTGTTCTGTCAGCTGCAGGAGCTCAAGAAGCTCAAATCCACGAGTCCAACAGCGATCGATCGAGCGTTGTACTCTCTCCCCGCTACACTGGATGAGACCTATGCACGGATGCTGACCAAACTCGAGCCGGCGGACCGTATCTATGCCTTCAGGCTTCTTCAATGGCTTACTTACGCGAAGAACTCGCCAAACCTTGGAGAACTCGGGAAGCAATGATCGTTGACCTTGATGGGGAAGGCAGCGTCGACGTAGAGGACCGTGGACGCTTGCAAGATCCGCTAGACATTCTTTCAGGGCTTGTCGTCGTCATTGGCGAGCGGGCTGATGATTCCAGTTACGGCTCGGACACTAGCGACAGTGATGGCGCGGTAGACGACGATCTGGAATATGACACATCTACAAGCGACACCCTCGAGGGAAAAGAGCCAGAATCGCGACCATTGTCGAACGACCGTACCACGCCGCGATATCATGGCCGGGTTGTTAGCCGGAACACCAAAGTCAGACTCGCCCACTTTTCCGTAAAGGAATACCTTGAATCGACTCGAATCCTCCATGGCAACGCGCAGCAGTTCTATCTTCAACCCGATATAGGGCACCGCTACCTCGCTCAGAGCTGTCTGGTATACCTCATGCATTACAGCGGCGTCGTAAACACTCTCCCCGTTTCAGGCATTTGGAGACCTTTCCAATGCTTCGATATGCAGCACTGTGGTGGTTCGATCATGCGGCGATGCAGCAGGTCGGTACTGTCACACGTGAGGTCTCTTTCTTGAGCTCTGGAAAAGCTTTGTACGACTGGGTCTTTCTGCGACCGTCTGATTACGACTCGAATAATTGACTGGGATCAAATGCTTCCTGAAACTACATGGTATCGTAGACCCGAGGGAGGCGTTGGATCTGCAGTGTACTACGCAAGCTGGCTAGGCTTCGTCCAGGTCGCACAAGCGCTTCCTGATACCGGAGCTGATGTGAACGTCTCGGGTGGGTATTACAACAATGCGCTGACAGCGGCATCGTACAAAGGCTACAAACAAATAGTGCAGATGCTACTGAACGCCGGAGCAGACAAGACTATACTGAACGACGGAGTCGATCGGGGATGCACTGCGCTCTAACAGCTGAATCGTGCAAGGGACACATGGAGGTTCTGCAGATGCTAACGACGCTAGAGCGGATGTGAACGCGAAAGGCGGCCCTTGGGGCAATGCACTGAACGGGGCGACAGCGGAAGGCTGCGCCAGCATGGTGCAGTTCCTGCTTCACGCCGAAGCGGACGTCAACGCGCGAGGAGGGGGATACCGCAATGCACTAACAGTCGCTTCGCGCCGAGGGTATGAAGAGATAGTGCAAATTCTTCTCAGCGCTGGAAGCATTCCCAATGCGCCGGGAGGGGACTCTTCAACGCTCTGGTGGCGGCAGCACGAAGTGGCCATGAGCCGGTGATGGAGGTGTTAGTAGAGGTTGGAGCGCACGGGAACACCCACGCAGGCCGATTCTACAACTGTGCATTCCAAATTTTGATCTGGGAGGACAGGAAGTCAGTGCAACAGCTGGTCGATCCTGGGGCGGACGTCTCTTCGCTGTCTGCGGATCAGCTGCAACGTTTGAACGATCTTCTTGGAACGACGTTTTCCAGAACGACCCGCGTCTCTGGTGGAACCCGTGCAGAAGCGTGCAGGAAGAGAACGATAGCCAGTGAAAAATTGTCGTGCTTGTCACCCGGCCGTCGAGCGCATGCCAAAGCGTTGACTTAGGAGGGTTGCGTCACGAGCCTGCAGAGTCTGGCCACGGCCGACTGCTCTGCAACAACCAGCCAGGCAATGTGGATCAGGACGCGTACGGCGTCCTGGCTTCCGGCAGCGGCCATGTGACACGGCAAGTTAGCGTTGCATCCCGGTCCGGCAGAGTACGGTAGTAGAGGAGTGAACAGTTCACGAATTGTGCTTTTGCCACCCTGACCGCCCCTTTTGCATACAGGAATCAATGTCTGTCGGAGTAGCTCAATGGGAGCTACCTCACCGCATGACTGACCATCAGAATGTGTCCGTACGATGTAGGTCGAAGAGACAAACCAAAGGATGCACGTCGACGAAGGTCGTTTAAGTCAACTAGGCTTTGCTCGACATGTGATTCAGAAGTTCACGGTTCAGTTATATGGTGACCTTGCAGACCGACAGAAAGACCCTCGGTAAGCGGATGCGCAACAATCAGCGTGATAACACCACTGCGCTCATCGTACCTAACCTCGTCCTCCCCATGCTCCCTCCATCTCCCCAGCCCACATTTCCCACGACTCTGATAGCCCGGCCTGCCATTCCCATAAGCACTGCACTGCCCATCAAGCACAGTGACGGCGCAGATGGAGCTGCGATCTTGTCGGCTAAGCTTGATAAACCCGACTCGGCGAGCGAGCTCACGCATCCCAGAGTTACCATCGTGATTCCACATGAACGGTCGCTTTGATCTTTCGCCCACGCTGCTCCTCCATCCCGCACAACATCTCCTTCAGCCTATTCCCAAAAGCTCCTACCACCTGATCAAGGCTCTGGGGCCAATCTCGATCTGCAGATTGCGCACGCCAGGGTAGACGGTTTCTAGCTCCTCGCATATCGCCTCGGATTGTGGTTTCTCACTGTCCAAAAGTTTCAGCCGGAGGTTCTGCACTTGTGACTGGAGTTTATCCAAGGTGAGGTATGGGTTCATTGGTGCCGGATGATGGCGACGATACTTGGGATCCAGTAGGGCAGGGAAGAGGACCATGCTTCCGAAGGAACCACTGCGGTACGCTTGCAATCTCGCATGGATGACACACCGCTCGAAGGCGACCTCCTGGGCCAATGTACGAAGGCGTCTGCATACCGACGTCGATCTCAAGAATGGTGTAGATGTCTTCGAAACCAGGGAAGCCGCGAGCGGAATCGAAGACTTGCCGCCAGATTTCGAGAAGGATGTCGAGGAGGAGTTCGTTGGGGAGATTGAGGAGATGGCTGCGCTGCAGGTCGGCCATGGCGAGGAAGAGTTGGATGTGAGCGAAGCGGTAGTATCGAGAAGGCAGGCTGTTTGTGTACTTTGGAGGCGACGGCGCCAGTCTGAAGATGAGATCGCGGTGAGGAGATGCTCCGTTCATGCGTTAGGGAGATCGAGTGGGGTGACGAAGGAGAGAGCGATTTCGAGTGATTGGGGCTGCCTGTAGCTTTGCTCGAGGTGTTTCTTGTCAAGAACGTCTCGATATGAGTTAGCCAGTGATGCGTGCCGACGAACTGAACAGACTGAATGCAGGAAAGATCGCGGCCCAACACCTTGGGTCGATAACTTGTGGCGCGATCTGAAACACGGGCAGCCTGGCATCGCGGCACATCCATGGGATGTCAGACTTCAACGTCATTTATGGCGAGGGTTTTGGAGTCCTTGCTGTGTGTTGGGTGGGCACAGATGTGCCGCATTGATCCTCATGTACGATACACAGAAAGCAGCGCCAAAGGCATTCGTCCGCATGTTAACTCTGAGTACCGATTCCGCATCTCAGACGCATCGCAAAATCGTCAAGCTGGCCCAATCCTTCGAACGATGCAACCCTGCACCTTCACCACTACCGAACACTCCACAGTGGATCTTGCATGACTCCGCACCGCTCCAGCCTTATCCGTTATGCTGTGCAACCCGCATCCGCGCAAGCTTTAACGAGCGTTCCATCCCATACTCTTCTCGCAGCCTTGGTCTCAGCTGGCCAAGCATAATATAATATGCCGCCGCTGCAAGAGTCGCAGCGTCTTCATCATCTGCCCAGCGTGCTCTACCCCTGGGTGGGTGGTGAGTGTGGCGAGGCTGCGGAAATGGGCGATCTCGATGATAGCGAGGAGCTGGAGGACCGTGAGAACCTGCTCGGCTTGTCTGACGACCGGGACATTGGCGACAACTTCGGTGATGATGCTTTGACTCCTCGCATGTCCTTTGGACTGGAATGCCTTCTCGTGGCCATTCAGAGCTGGCACGGAAAGAAGCCTGGAATGGACAGCTGAAGTTCGTGTTGCTGTGACTTCCACCGTCTCGATCGAGAATCCGAAATGCTCATCCTCAATGGACTCAGAATATCTAACGGTCCTCCATTGCCATTACCTCTTCCTGCCAGCAACCTTTCGTCATTTTGTTGCCGTTGCCAACACTTTCGTTGAAGCTCTCGGAAACAGGTGAAGGCTCGACCACTGTCCCTATGCACAAACCGGTCGCAAAAGCATCGGCGAAAAAGAGGATTGGGCGGACGAAGTCGTGGTGTTGGCTTCTATGGCTGGACGCTGCTCTTCTCATGACCTTGTAACGTCCACATCTGTAGCGCCTCTTGCACCTTGCTTTGTCTGACCATGCACACCGCTCGTAAGCATCGTCAGCCAGTGTCGGCATGAGGACTCTTCATATCGATGACGAGCGTACCGAAATTGTATCCAGTGCCGCTGTCGTCGCTGCAACTGCTCGTCGTTGAGGTGGGTATGCCTGGCTTGTTCCGGTGGTCACCAACGCGGCGAACTTGTTCGGTTGGGAGCGAGCTGTGCACGAGAGCAAGATATTCGGGATCTGTGGAGCTGAGTTTAATTGAGCCTCAGCTGGCGTGCAAAGGTCTTGTTGTTCAATCGCTACTTCGTAAAGGTCGCTGCGCGCAGCGTACAGTGCGATGTGCTGTTCCTCGATGCCATGTTAATCCATTGTCTGCTCCCGCAGGACTGCCTTCTTCTGCTCCTGCCGGTAATTGTACATGCATGCCACTCTTCTCACGTCCAGCATGCGCTTTTCCCTGACGGCATCCTCTGCGCCAACATTGAGGACCATTGTTTGTGCGTCGGCCGAGCTGACGACACTCTCTGCGCTTTCCGGCTTGTTCCATATCAATCGCAAATGTGATCTGTAGCCAGTCGGCGACGCTTGGCTTTGAGTCGCTGATCCGTGGCTGGGATCCGTGGCTGAGTGTATCATGTGATGGTCATTCGAGGAGGAAGGTAGGTGCATTGAGAGCGTCGAATACAGCCTTGGCGTTGTTGCTCTCCTCCTGAAGCGGTAGATGAGTCCTTGACATCGTCATCGGTGGTGCGCCGCCTCTGCATGATGGCTGCTTCCAGTAGTATCGTCCCAGATGATTTGCTGTGTGCTCGACTGCGGTCGAACTTGCCTTCGTTACCCAGGCAAGTGGGTCAGTGGAAGCGGCATTCGAGAGGCCTCGATGCTGTTGAAGCCCGGAGACTCGGCCGGTTGTGCGGTTCAGATTGGTGTCGTGCGTTCTTGACTCTCTCGCTCGCAACCTCTTCGTAATCCTCGATTCGCTCCTCATCCTTCATTGTCCTTACCAAGCAGTGCGTCAATAGGGCAAAGCGGCCTTCACCATCATCCTCGCTCGTTTGTACGACATCTTCGCCGCTCAGCTGTCCAGTGTAGGTGAGAGAAAATCTTGGAAGAAAGGTCCGCGTCGCTTCGAGCAATGCGCGCACTCGCTGCCAGTGTGTGATCTCGAAGCTGTGCTGCGCCGAGTCTCCGACTCTTTGTGAGAGGATTCGTCGTCAGGAATGGCTTGCATTGTTGGTCGGCCCTGGTGAGTCAAATGGGTTGAGGATGATCGGGCTGATACAGCAGGTTGGCGTTGAATGGTGACAGCCTGGCGGAAGGCGTGATGAGCCTGCGCGCATCGAGTTCAGCCGTTCAGTGCCATGCTGATGGAGGAAGGTGCTATCTGAAGTTGATGTTCGTACTTGACGATTTGCAATATCGTCTCCGGCACTCTCGTTTGATACTCCACTCGTGACGCGTCTGATACTGCAAGGAGCCACAATCCCGTCACTGCGGACTGAACGTGAGTGCTGTAGACGTCTTTTGCAGACATGCTAGTCTCCAGCGATGCGAACCTTGCGGAGTACTAGGGGATCAAACGCAGCTTTCAGGTTTCGTAGGAGATGGCTGGGAACACGTCAAGGATACCATCACTCATGAAGGAGAGTAATCTCACGAAGCAGCAGCGTGGCGAACACGGCAACGACGACGACGACTCTCAGACTGTCAGCCAACTCGCTCAGCTTCCTCTCCAACCTCGCCGCCGAAGAAGCAAGGACTGATGAAAAAGGGTTGTTGGCATAGCAAAGCCGCGCAAAGGATGAATGCTGGCCGCGAAGCGGTTGTTCAAACGATGCTGGAGAGGAGAGGGGGAGCCAAAAATTGCGCAGAGGCAAGAAAGCCCGCCAGACTAGAGCAACCACCCCGCTGTGCAATGGAGGGCTGATGGTCACCACCCAGATTCGTGAGCTTGAGTGGTACCACGACTACGGCCAGGGTTAGGAGAACCGCCCTGGGAGAGCCACGAAGAAAAGAAGAAAAGAAGAAGAAGAGGAAGAGGAGGGTGGATGAAGGGATATTTGTAGTTTCTAGACGGCGCTAACGGCGCTAGTTCCAGGCTGCATGGAAAGTCCTGGAAACGCTTTCCTTCCTCCTGCACGATGGTGGGTCGTATGACTGGCCGGTGTGGGTCGTGGAAGGAGCTGAAAGATCTATTGGTTAGTTGTCAGGCGGCGTGACTGAGGACAGGAGCGAGATCGGCAGTGGATTCATAATCTGGGAGGCTGGGTCACCAATTTAAGGAAGGTGCGTGCATGTGACCTATTCCGGCGTCTTGGGCAGAGGGGGAGGAGAGTCGCATTCGGCCTTCATAGGTATCGTCGGTATCGGCATGCCATTGTTGACCAGGACCTGTAGAATGCAATCCAGCGAATCGTTGAGTTACGTCGTCTAACACAGCCGAGCAAACGCTGTTTGTGATGCTGTGCAATCTGAAAGCAGTCACCAAATTCCCAACGAACGCGGACAGAGCATCATGTTGATCATTCTTAGTATCGTTCGAATGTAGTCCCTCGATAGACATCGTTGACTGACAGTCGATAGGTTATCGGCGGAAGCGTAGTGTTCAGCAGTGGCGAAACTTTGTCCTCCTAACTACTCCGTCTTTAGCTCCTCAAGCGTTTACTCCAGCCGCCCTGCCTCCAACTCATGGCCCAGATAGGGAGGTTACCATCTGCTGCTTAGGGGCCATGGATTGCATGCTACCTTCCCATGCTACCGCTGCGCATATCAACGTAGCAAAAGCGCGTCATTACACCCTGCAAACTCTATTCAGCGTCGGTTCGACGAACACGAAACGAGATTACGCTCATAACGGCAAGTGACAAGTGGAAAATCAGATAAACAACCACAAGATCATTCGCATCGGGTGGTTTTCAAAGACCTACAACCGTTGACTTTCGAACTGAAAGCCAGGAAGGAGGAGCGCGGCGAGTTCAGCGAGCAAGACCTTTAGGGCAAGAACCCACAAGGTCTCGCTCACGCACCACGACGAAAGGAATGAACCTATCATGTCACATGGACGAGCACGTAACATGATACTATCTCGACTTCGAGCATGCTTCAACATTTGAGCGTCATGATATTTCTGGATGCGCGTCACTTCCTTCTCTTGAAACTGCAACCCCAAGCCCTTGTTGATTTTGATCCCTTGAACTCGAGTGGTGCAAAGATGACACCAAACAGCCTCAAGCTCCAGCGTTCCTATGCCGTCGCCTGACCCCATTCCATATTCCCAATATCAGTCCTCGGCTGTGCTTGGATTGCCAATACAATTCCTGCCCACTGCTGGGCCCTCGAGGCAAAGGCTGCGCAAATTGTGATTTTGCACAAATCACTGATCGCAAGAATAAGAATTGTCCGCTGAGAGGATGATATTCCAACTCTGCAGTCGTCTGCTTCAGTGCTGTAATGGCTTGGTCTGGTCTGGCTCTGTGCTGCTCCGGCGGATGCTGGTGAGTCATCGCAGAAGCGTTGCAATCGAACTTCAGAAAACCGGGCCGGGTTGAAGCGCCCATGCAGGAATGTCTGAGTTTGTATGATTCAGTTTGGCTTCAGAGTGCATCGAAACCCGAGATCCGGACTCCCAGTAGTCGCCGCCTGTCTGCCGTGACGGCTTCGCTATCTGAAAACATTTCTCGCCGCGCATACTGTCGCTTTGATTTGGCTGCAAAGTCCAAACAGTTGATACATTCCGCAGTCTGGCGTTTGCGAGCCTCACGCTGCCATGGTAGAATGGCCGAGGAATTGTACTGCGAGGATTCGAGATATTGCAATGCCGCAAGTCCACACCTCTTCATCCCCTGTCAACGCTCGAGGAGGCGTTCCAGTAACTCGTGCGCCGCGCTGTATGCAAGTAACAGCAAGAGGCGACGTCGGAATAAGCATTGCGGCCCAGCGGGCGCAAACTCTGATTTGCCCGAGAAGTGAATGTGGGCTGGCTTGGCGGCTGATCAGACCTCCCCAGCTCCGAGTCTTCGTCAGAAGTCTCGGAGATACTGCCGGGACGTGACGCTGTCATGTTGCTTCAACGTAATTCCTGGTGAGCGGAACAGTGCTTCTTGTTGAAGCATGCAGTTTGCTTGAAGGCGGCGAAAATCCCAACCGCTGGCCAGCAGAGCTATCTCCAGCCGGCAGGATAACATCGTTCAATCGCTATTGGAAAGATCTTGGGAAGTAGATGGCCAGTGACTCGTGAAGTGGCTCTTGAGATCCGGAGTAGGCGCGGACGGCGTCAGTGTCAGCCGTCGGGGGCGACGGCGCAGAGCCCTCTCGGCACTCAGGTCATGTCCGGCCAAGCAGTCCACAAGCAGCCTCCTCTGGAAGACAGTGTCGGGCCGAAAGGTTGGCCGAGACGCAACGGGAGAGCCAGAGTTGGCGCTGTTGCTATAGCAAACGCATGACCGAGTATGAGGGACGGCATAGCGTGTCTTCGTAGACGGTGGACGGAGTGATGGTGCTGGACCACAAGATACCTGCCAGTGCAATTGCCTTCGGTGTAGCTGGCGGCGTGCAGCTTGGTTCTATCGACCGGGTCTCACGTCAATCCTCAGCGGGTCCAGGATGAACCTCAGCCAGGCCTTGCTCATTGGCATGAACGCACTGATCTTTGCTTTGTGCAAGTAGCCAACCAGCATGCAAGACGATCGAGTCAATCGTCAAAAGATGCAGGTGCGTGGTGTCTAGGTCGATATCAACGGCGGCCTCCTGGCATGTGGGCCTCAACATTGCTGTGATCAAGCTGAGGATACGGGAACTGGTCCAGCCGTGGCATGCCGAATTTGCTCCTACGCGGCGGTCTTGTGTTGGCGGCGAGGCAGCGATAGCGGTCGTAAGCTGACAGGAAGGCCAAGAGCATCGACGAAAGCGTACTGTTCGACAGTCGTGAGAATGCGTGCCGTATGAGTGAGTCGTCCCCCTGAACTAGCGCTTGTTCGCCGCTCACGAAATTCGTCCTTGTAATCCTTGGTCTCTCGTCGCACTTTGCATGTGATTTAAGTTTGAACGTATTGCCCCAGCATTCGCTCATTGCGAGCCTGCTGCTCCAGTTATGAGTCTGACTAGCGAGGGTACTCGATCACGTCTGGTACACCGGGAATGTCGCTATGGATCCTCGTTGCCGTGAAGGTCGTGGCCTCCAATTGGTACTTGCGCTAGGCTACCCGTGAGTCTCGTCGGGCCTCAGTAGCCATATGGTGCCGCAGCCAGTCTCGCGATAGGCTGTCTAAGCTTAGCATGATCCTGGGCGTCTGCCCTTTCTCGTACGTTTTGTATTTGCCGTGGAAGGCTGACGGCCATGGCGCAAGTGTGAAGGAGGGCGATGGTGCTGTATCTGCTGGGAAGGAGGACGAGAAGAGCCGGACGTACTGCTGTGTGGGAGGTTCGAGACTCTCACTGCCGCTGTTCGTTGTCGTGCTTGACGGACATCTGGGGCTGTCACGGGAAAAGTTGATGCCGCTCCCAATATCTGGTGGCCTCCTGAGCGACGAGGTGCTTCACTACCGAATGCAGGAGTATTGCAGAAGCAAGGACCCAAAGGACTGTTTGAACTTGCTGCACAGCTGGCATTCGAGCAATATCACTGCATGCCAATCTTTTGGGACATAGAGCTTCGCAACCCAGAGACCACCTGACAGATTTTGAACAAGTGGTGAATATCTTCTGCGAGAGGGATCGTCACGATCTCATCAAGATCAAGTGCACCGAGTTCAACAACATCGTCCCGGCGACGGAGGGGGGGAATTCGACTTGTCCAAGACCGAGGTATGGAGGGAGATCGTGGAATCCCTTGAGGCGTCGGAAGCGTGTGCACTTGGTGACAGCGTCCCACGAGTGTATCTCATTCGATGGGCGGCTCGCGAAAAGGTTCCTCACGGCGGTCATGTATGTGTTGTTGGAGTTAGACATGCTGAGGTGTCTGGTCCGCGCAGGGAAGTCGATGACCTGGTTGTTGGAGTACGTCAGGCCACATCTTCCAGGTGCTTCCAACAGCACGGTAAGAGCGAGAGTATAATCTCTAGCAAGTCTGAATGCTCATGCTCCTCAAGTGCGTGAGCTTGGCTCAGAGCAAGGCAAGACCGATCTACCTTCAGCAAAACAGCGTCGCGCGGGAGAGCAAAGCGACCTCCATCAACGACCCTGGCCCGGGGCGACATCAGTCATGGCGGGATTTGGGTCGAGGTGGGTTTTTTCGCAGCCTCTCTCGCATCACATGCTTCAAGCGTGTCAGGCCCTGGACTCGGTCACGAGATAATTTGCCGCGTTGCGGAAATGCTTGATGAAGACCCGGTTGTGGCTTTCGGATCACGCCTGCAAGACTATCCAGCTCTTTTCATTCTGTTCGGCTGTCTCTCCTTCTCATGGCCGCCCTTCTCTGTCGCCAACTTTTGTTCCGTACCGCGTCACCGCTCGATAGCTCCAAATGAGCCACGACCGTCGGAGAGTTCCAGGTCGTCTCCGATGAGCCAGAGCGAGGGACAGAGGCATCGCTTCTTGAGGGCCGTGGCCGAGGGCTTCCTGGATGACCTAGAGACCAGGAGGAAGGCACTCCGGCAGTGCAAATGGTCTGATAGCATGACAGAGTGGTACCAATGATCTTGGCTTGAACACTGCTAAGTCTCTCAGTCTCCAAAAAACGGAGTCCGCCTGCATTCTGGCATCATTGCGGCCAAACGCTACCTCCTCATGTCTAGACGCTCGCCGGAGTGGTATTGCGATAGCGTTCGGACTGCAGAGCCTCTGCTTGGCATAGGCTCACGCACGATTTGTCGACGGCGCTCCCTAAATTTTAGCTGACATGATGAGACTCTGGCTTTTGCGTCGTGACCTTAGCGTGAGTTGGAGACACTCGGCGAAGTCCGATACCGTCGTTTGCGAGGTTGATGTCAGAGTAAGGCGTAGGTCGCGCTGTTCGTGGGCCACAATTGGAGAGGTAAGAAGGCTTTATCTGATATTGCTGCCCCGCTGGTGCGGTATCGTATCCTCAAGCCTCCCTGACGCAACGACGACTTCCTCACAAGCTCTCTAGCAGCCATCTCATGACCCAAATGCAGCGCACCAGGACTGATACATAAAGGACCCGGTCTTGCATTATCGGGAGTGAACGGCGGAGCAGTATCTCTGATCTTGCGGTTCAGCCCAGCGCACTTCTGCAAGCGCTGGTCCTCCTCAACCTGTCGTCGCAATTCTGCTTGGCGCCGCCGAGCACGTGGAAGGCGCCGGATTGCTCGAGAGTGTGACTCTGGTGTTTCTTCATGCCATGCCTGTCAAAGGGCGCTTTCTCGATGTCGTCTACCTCGCTGAGAACCCGAGGCTGGCTGGGCGGAGCGATTCTGGACGTCGGCTCTTCCGATGATGCCGGATACATGGCTTCGCGTGGAAGGAGCTTGCTTGGTTGACTTATGATCCACGGCGACGTGTTCTCGGCTCAGCAGACAGTGGCAGTCCCAGAGAACTCACCCTATCATTCTTGCTCGCGGACTCCTCACTCGCGGGAGTCTTAGCGTAGGTCTACGCCTCGAAGTGATTTGCGTCACCATGCGGAAGTGTCTTGGACATGCTGGTGAACCTCATGCTCGATTTCGATGTTGACTATCTTCTGCTTGGTCGTCCAAAGGCGAGAACAGTCGGTCTGCTCGAGGGTGTATCGTATCTTGAGGACCGTCGTCTTGTCGAGGGGCAACGTGCCGGTGTTGTCGATCTTGCTGAGACACTGACGCTGCGTGAGTGAGGGTGATCTCCAGTCTCGCTCTTCGGATGATGCGAGACGCAGGAGCTCGGTGGGAGGAGCTTGCTTGGTTGACGCATGAACCACTGCGGGAGTGCTTGAAGGTGTATCGCATATCTGTTGCCGTCGTCTTGTCGAGGGGCAGCAAGTACCGGTCGGTTTATAAGCGAAGATTTTCCCAGACTCGCTCTCACGATGATTGCGGGATGCAGAACTTCGCGTGGGAGGAGCTTGTTCGGTTGGGCGACAGACTCGTACCGGTCTGCAGCCCGGCAATCGAGGCAAGGGATCTTCGTGCCAGCGGTCCAAGCGAGGCAGTACATGCGCGTTAGAAGGGTATTGATGTCGACAGCGTGGGCTCGAGTTCGATCCGAAAGCGCAAGGATGGTTGTAGTATCGATCTCGTGGGTGTCCGCACTCTTGGAAATTGTCCTGCGGAGATCTGAAGGACCGTGGTTTTTGGTGCAGTGATGGACAACTGCTGCGTTGTGATGGAGGAGAACGACACTCTACTGGAAGCCGGAGTCTCCAATGCCGTCGTTCACGAGGGACGATAAACGAGCGAGATCTACCCAAAGTTGAGAAGCTGATTCAGGGTGTGACTTTGGGCGTTTGTACTGCAGCTTTGCACGTGCAAGAAAGTTAAGCGCTCTAGCGTTGCGTCTGTCAATGCAAGTCCGAACCCGTGCTTCAGCAAAACGTGAAGAACAACACCATCACGTTACCGCAACGTCTTGAATAATCGCCCCTCAACGAACAATCGACTCGTGAGGCAAAACGATAGATCAACCCCAAAAACAGCAAAACCTCAGCACCACCTTTGTGGTGCACATCCGAAGATGCCAAGTGAGGGAAAGCGTTGCTCAAACCGCTTTATTACTGGATAGCATTAATGTGTTCCTGACTGTTTTGTGGACTGGGGTGGGGAGACTTACAGTAGATCCAGGGTGATTGTTCCAGAGAGCCAGAGCCGAGCCGCCGCCACCGCCACGCTGAAAAGCACAAAGGAAATACAGTACTTACTGGTTCGACTTCAACACACCAGCACTTTGACCGTAGTCATAGACCTACGGTCTGTGGATAAGATACACGCGTATACGTAGAGCTTCATATGGTCGTTTATTCTCGTCGCCGAGCTACCACCGACCTTTGACTCGAAAGAAGACTCGGCGAGGGGACGGGTGGACTCGTTTGATAGCTTCGAATTTCGTCGAAGACAAAACAGTGTACAAACACGCAAAGCATCATCACAAACATCCTCCTGTTCTCTCGCGATCAACAAGCTAAGCATCTCCGTCACTCCATCAGCATGAGATTAGGTGGATCAAGAGCTAACGGGACCGGAGATAAGTCTTCTGAGAGGCAGGGATCCAACGACGCCCGTCAAAAGAACCGCTGATGTCAACATGAGCTAGACTTCCCGCTTCCTTCGCTTCGAAGAAGCACCACTCACTCCTACGCACACTCCGTTGGGGACAAGCAATCCTCGATCCGAAAGCGAGAACGATCTTACAGGCGACACCTGCGAGACTCGCCCTATCTTATTGCCGACCGAGCTGCGCCTTCGCAACGACACGGATACTGCGCGGTTTCCACCGCGCTGTACACCAAACTGGACACAACACAACACCACTGTCGAGATGCCACACCCCTAGTAGGTCACCTACTTTATTCAAGCAGTGAGAGCTTTGGCTCTCACTCTCTGCATCGAGACGGCTGTTTGTGTATTGTGATTGGAGTCAGAGCACAGAGCCACGAGTCGCAGCAACACACCACCACCACATTTCGACCTCGGAGCGCGTTTCGAATAACGTCCGGCAGGCTCGATTCATCCGAGAGAAGACCAGGGTCACGCTCAAGCATCGCGATGGACGACGTTGCCAGTGAAGAGGAGCCGAGCGGGAGAGCTCATGTGTTTCACGCGCAGCCGCCTCTGTGAGCGAGTTGGAGGACAGAGAGACGTTGCCGACACCACCAACACGCACCTTAATTTCTGCGTCTGCGTCGCCCGAAGAGAGAGTGGGAGGGCCAAGGACATGGACAGAGTCAAGAGGCTGAAACGGAAGCCAAAGCTCACGCTTCACAGCCCTGGCTCCATGCCGAAGATCAACATGGCAGTAAGACTCAACTCCCTTCACTCTCACGTGCATTGATCGTGCTGAAGCTGACCGTGTGCACAGTTTGACTGGTACACCAACACGCGTTCCTTCTCGTGCCAGAATCCGACGGAAAGAAGATCACGGTCTACATTGCCTTTGACGACGTGCGTCGTGCCGCGGTGGCGGGCGAGCGGATGAACCTCGTCGAATCCACTGCGGACGCCGGGTATGTCAGCCAGCAAGAGTTCCGGTCGGCTCAGAACGAAGTCGGCACCAAGCAATCACCGGAAGCAGCCGGCCCTCCTTCTCTCACCTACGACGGACGAAGAGTAGAAGGTCTACGTCCACTGCGTCAACGCCAACGGCTCCGGTGACTGCGACCCACACCACCACGCCACCTTCACACATCTTGCTCTTCGCATCCGCATTGAAAAAACATGGGACTAGGGTCAAGAGCCACGTCACGCGTCACCAACATACTCCTTGCGTCCTATTCTACGTCGCCGCAAGAGATAAGCTACGGAGATGGAAAAGGTTTCAAAACCCAAGCACAACGCGTTCCGGTCCCGGGAGTCGAAGCGGATGATGACCAGAAGGTCTGCATCTATTGCGTCAACGCCAAAGATCCCGGTGACTGCGACTTCAGCGAGCTTTGCCGGCCACACGATCGAAACTGCGAAGGAGCCCTCCAACGAGGCCGAGAACATGCCGGACGCTCCGGCTGCACTATGCCGAAAGAGAAGAGATGGGATCAGACACGAGCGCCACGTCACGCCCCACCACCAGTCAGTTTGCTTTTTCACGTCCGAGTTGCGAAAGAGATAGGCCAACGAGATGGAAAGACACTCGAAGCTGGGACTCAATGGGCCACGGCACCGTAAGTCGGAGCAGATCATAGACCGAAGATGTACGTCCACTGCGTCAACGCCAACCATCCCGGTGACTGCGAATTCTCCAAGCTCTGCCGGTGACACGATCGAAGTTGCGCAGAAGACGTCTGGCGACTATGCTGCCTGACGCTCGGACTGAGCCGTGAGGATTGCGGTGGCAGGTGCTAGCGAGGAGGCGCCTACGAAGGTGGCCGGTGCGCTCGAGCTGGAGTTTGCGACGCCGGAGCAGCTGGTCGGAGACTTGGAGAAGCTTGCGTATAAGTCCCCGGTGGCGGTGTTGAGAGCACGCCGGACGTTCCACTCGCGGGTGTGAAGGTGAGAGCCTCATCAACCACCGCAGCCTTATGAACGACGCTGAGCCTGCCGAAGTGCTTGCCACATACGAAACCGAGATCAACCCTCGCAGCACGATGAGCGAGCCCGAGCTGGTCGACGTTCCGCGCTACCCTAGATACCCTGACCAATCATGATACCGTCATGTACGGCGCCGGACTGGACAATCCCGAATTCAATAACGAGAAAGGAGAAAAGGCGGTGGGCCAAGCATTTACGGAGATGGATAAACGGAAGGACATCTGGCAAGGAGGTGAGAGGCTCGAGGGCTACTCTGTCGACGTATCTCAAGGGATGGCATGGTGAAAGAGTTCAAAGGCGTCCGCCACAGTCAACTCACAGCTTACAAGCAAGCAATGCGAAAAGCGCTTGTGCTTTTGCTCGCCAGGTGAGCATCTCCTTCATTTCCACGAAAGTTGGCACTTGACGACAGCCTCTCGCAGCATCACGAACAGCTTCAACGTCACAGCCGACCATCGACCCATCGCCCACGCGGGACAGACCTCTTCGGAGATTTTCAGCAGTCCGGCGGAACGAGGTATGGGTAGCAAATGCGGTTGCATTTCAGGCACTCAAGATCTGCGGCAGTGCGCGACCTTCTACGCATGAACAACGCCATGCTAGCCGATCTACCCATTACCTCGAGACTCTCACCGACCCACGCAGCAACATGAACGAGGTCCAGCTTGCTGATGTGCTCGCTATCCTTCAGAGCCTCATCAACCCACGTGGTATCATGAACGACGCCAAGATCTTACGCTGACCAGTCTCCGCCGCATCACAAGCGAAGGTTTCGCTGGCAGGAGTGCTTGCCCACCGTGGCCTCCGTCGACACGCCCTCGTGAAGACACAAACCGAGATCGTCGCATGCATCGCCGCCACGCGCAGACGGACTGGACCACTTGAGCGAGCTCGAACCTTCTGCTGTAGCAGCGATTAAGCATCTGAAGAGCACGAAGACAAGACAGCGGTCATAAGCGCATCCGAGATCAAATCGGCATGGGCAGGCAAAGCGGTTGATGCGGAAGAAGCTATACCGGATTTGCGTCTCGCAACGGGCTCCCGTCAGCGCCCGTGAAACGACAGTGTGCGAAAGAAAGGGTTACTTCGTTGCATCCGGGCCAAAGTAGGGCGCTCAGCTCCAGAGGTCCCTGCGTCAGTGGCGATCAGAAATCTCTCTATATCGACTTCCTACCACGACCGATTCCGCTGCTCCTCAATCAACCGGATCCAAGCTTCCGCTGTGGCAAGCCTGTTGTTAGAGCAAACCTCCAGCCTGCACGCTATTGCGTTCAATCTCGTCAGGACGGGATCGAGAAGCCCACGCAGGCCACGCGAACGTCCGTCAATCAAGATGACGGGAGCCAAGCGTTCCCTCACTAGCGACGTGTCTGAAGTCGTCGCGTGGGAAAGCGGCTCGCGCTGATGATAGAAGCAAGCGCGGAAGGATGTACGAGGCGTTCCCTGCTTAACGAAGATTCTCTTCATGTGGCATGGCGACTAGAACTTGCGTGCAAAACAGGACAGAAGCCATAGTCCCACCTATCGATCGGCCCCGGCCAAGGCAGGTTGTACAGCTAACAAAAGACAGAAGAGAAACACGGGCCAGCGAACAAAGAGCTTTGGTACTCGACAACCGGATATGGTATGAAGTCGGCATTGCCAGCACTCTAGCACAAAGAGCCGGCAACTTGCAGAAACCTCCCTTAAGTGGCGAGGTCTTCAGTCGCCAGCCGCGCGGCTGGGCCGGGACGTTGCGGTGCCTTTCGCCGGTATCTTGAAGCTCAAAGGCAAGGTTATCTGCGACTGGTCCAGTGGCAAGACATTCGATGTGTGTATGATGTTGTTCGAAGGCTCAATGTTGCACAACCTCCTGCTACCTCAGTGCGGGAGAACGACAGGAGACCGAACCGCAGGGATCCGCTCAGCGTTCCAACCGTATTCACTCATTCGAATACGAATGGCGGGTTTCACGTGCTTCGAGTCAGTCGCGTTTGAGTCAAACAAGGTGTTGCGTGCGACCTGTTCTTTTTCGCGCGGACGGCGCACGATCTGCCGCGACATCTTCTGCAGCCACCGCCGTCTGAAGGGCAACGATGGCGACCGACAAAGCTATTCCTGATAAGCGATTTGCGTCAACGCTGGCAGATATCGTCAGAGATCAACCACCTCAGTCTGCGCAATCGCAGACTCTGGACGCGGAAGAACGGCGAACGTTACTGTTGCTGAAAGCGCACTATCGCGTGACCGACAACCAAGTCGCGAAGGTGTTTGGTGAGGTTTTGTTAGTCTGAAAGCCACTTCTGCCAATCAAGACAATACTCTGCCCAGCATATCCTTCGAGGCTATGACGAGGCGCTGAATTGCAGATATCCTTCGAGCGCTATGACGATAAGGCTGAGCAGATCGCATGGAACAAAGACCTTATGGTTGATATTGACGATACGATTGCGAGGTTGATGGAGGAGAAGAAGATCAAAATCACAGCCTACAAGGCGAAAGACCGACCGAGTATGCGTTGAAATCACAGCATCGTTCTGCTAAAGCTGACTTGATCCAGTCATCCTACGTCCTCTTCCGCCTTGCCCGCACACATACGCCATTGACTCGAAGATCGTTCAGTGGACGGTGCAGAAGAGCGTTCTCCACATGATCAAGACGAAGTTCGCCTTCTCCACGACCGAGACGGCTGCTCTAACGCAAGCGATCTTCAGCGACCCGCCTCAATGCTCACGTCCAGTCTGCGATGGGTACGCGGCCTACCTCGACACCTTCCATCAGCGATACTACCTTAAGCTGACCGAGCCGGCCTGGGCGACACCGCAGAGGAGCCTTGAGCAGACGCCGAAAGGACATCAGCGGTGGTGGGACGATGTCGAGAAGAACATCG
>JADPVV010000058.1:0-14467 GCA_016097615.1 Eucalyptus dawsonii
TTATTACAAGGCGCTGTTCTCGGAAGAGTGTCCTCTGTTGAGACAGGGAGCTCACCGTGAGGGCGACTAATAACCCAGTCTACCGATCACAGGCTTCAGAGCATGCCGAACACGCCTTACTGACGTAGATTCTTGCCTCATTCCGTAGGTAGCACAAGATCTCCCGCACGCAAGAGCATGCCTGCTTTGCACCTGACGTCTGTTCGAAAACTATCTCTGTAGCAGTCCAACAAAGCAGCTTCCTCTCGACCTCTAAGGGCTCTCTGGCGACCATGCAACAGCGCAGGTCCAACCACAACCATCTCCTTGCCCTTCCTCAGCCATAGCCACATCCCAGGCTTGTGGAACGCAAACGCGACCCTCCGATCCGATGACTAGCGCACGCGTCCAAGCCGACAATGATCCTCCAAAGACGCAACGTCACTTCACGTCACAAAACCTCGAGCTTCAACATCTTCCAAAGCATGTACACTTCGATCGCAGCAATACAGCGCGCTCCTCTCAATTACCAGAGTACGAGTCAGCGAGGACAAGCGCAGACATGGACGGTAGTGCGCGAAGCAAACATAGCATCGACCTTGCGAAAGAGCAGGATGGAGGGAACGAGCAGTCTCCGCTTCTTGCTGCGAGGACTAGCGACGATGAGTTGACTCTGGTGCCGCCTATGCCGACAGATACGCAGACGAGTCCAATCCGATCTACCTTGGTCCGCAAGCGCATGAAAGACGGCAAGACTCGAAGAGCAGCTGGTACCTGTTTCTGCTTACACCGTGCATGCTGGGGTAAGCGCGCATTGGACGGGAAACAGAAGTCCGTTCGAGATCCAAGAGTACCTCTAACCTTGTCTAGATTGCAGATCAGCTGGTCCGTCGAACTGTCGAACGGCTCTCCTTACCTGCTTGGTCTTGGCATATCGAAGTCTTTGCTGGCCTTCGTCTGGATTGCAGGCCCGCTCTCGGGTACTCTCGTGCAGCCATACGTCGGCATCAAATCGGATCAATGTCGCCTGCGATACGGCAAGCGCAGACCCTTCATGCTTGGGGGCATGGTCGCAACCATCTTGTCCTTCATCGGCCTGGCTGGACACAGGAAATCGTCAGGCACCCTCGGCATCTTCAGCCTGAAGATGACTCTAAAGGCGTCAAATCACAATTGTAATTTTCGCGGTACTGATGATTTACGTCCTGGACTTCGCTATTAACGTCGTCCAGGCCGCGATCCGCGCCTTCACCGTCGACAACGCTCCCAGTCACCAGCAAGACTCCGCCAATGCATGGGCTTCGCGGATGGCTGGCTTTGGCAACATCATCGGTTACCTCTTCGGCTTTGTCAACCTACCGGAGTACATGCCCATCTTCGGCAATACGCAGTTCAAGGTCTTTGTTGGCTCGCGTCAATTGCGATGGCACTCACAATCCACATCTCCTGCTTCGCGATCACCGAGCGCGACCCGAGCATGGACCCGCTACCCGGCAAGCAAGAAGACGGCCTGATCGCATTCTTCAAGACGCTCTACCGTTCCGTTCGGAATCTTTCTCCGGAGATACGCAGAGTATGCGCGGTACAATTCTTCGCCTGGATCGGCTGGTTCCCATTCCTCTTCTACACCACCACTTATGTCGGCGAGATATATGCAGAACACTACTATGCCGCACAGCCGGATATGACACCAGAGGAGATCGAGCTGTACTGGCAACAAGGCACCAGGGCTGGCACTTTCGCGCTGTTCATCTTCGCGATCGTCACGTTTGCGACGAGCGTCTTGTTACCCTTTGTCGTGGCGAAGAGCTACAAGTCCGATGGCGAGGTAACGCCCGCCTCTCCTGGATGACGACGGCGACAGACTAAGCCAGGCTCCTACTCCCACAACGCCGACTATCGCGGCCACAGCCGCAGGCGGCTACTTCGGATACCAGCCCGCCGTGACCGCCGAGGACACAGTCTCCACCAAGTCAACGAAACACCGATCAACCCTCCGCTTTCTACGCCACCTACCCCGTCTCCCAAACCTCGAAATCCAATGGCTCACCCTCCGCCGCACCTGGCTCCTCTCCCACCTCCTCTTCGCAGCCCTAACCTGGGCCACGTTCTTTATCGACTCCGTAACCGGCGCCACGATCCTCGTCGCCTCTCATAGGAATACCTTGGGCGATAACGCAATGGATCCCCTTCGCGCTCATCGCCGCCGAGATCCGCAAATCCGACTCCGCCCTGCACCACCACGACTTCGACGACGACCTCTCAGACGAAGAAGCCGACCAAGCAGGCGTAATCCTAGGCATTCACAACGTAGCCATCGCCGCACCACAAGTCATCGCGACGTTGGTGAGCAGTGCGATTTTCCGCGCAATGCAGAAGCCGAGGGGCAGTGTGGGGGATGAGAGTGTGGCGTGGGTGCTGAGGTTTGGGGAGTGGCGGCGCTGGGGGCTGCTTGGTTGGTTTGGAGGGGTGGGGAGGGAGGAGGGTGTGAGTGAGCTGGGGGATGGGCGGTGTCGGCGTTAGGGGTGGTGCGATGATACCCAATTTTATGCTTGACGGTTGGCGGGAAGATGGTGGTGGTCGAATTGTTTGAGCTGACATACTTAAATGGTATGTATCAAACTCAACGCAGACAGCGATAACATACAACCCACACGCCAAAGCCCCTCAACTTGATTCGATCATTCAGCGCTCTTCAATTGTGTATCCTCAGACGACCAAACAGACGCCGTATAGAAATCACACTCCGCACCGACGCGCTCTTCACCGATGCCGCCTCGCTCTCCTCAGTCTCAGTGCCCTTGCGCTCGCGGAGTCAGACGCAGCCGTCTCCTCACCAACATCACTGCCCACGGGACCATGTCGCAGCGCCCCTGAGCGCCGGGAACGTCTTCTCAGCAAGCTGTCGAAGTCCTCTGGTGTAACGACGGTGTCCACTAGCCTACATCGTGAGGCGTTGATGGGCGTGATACCGCACGCTTCTTTAGAGCGGTGGTGTGAGATCCCAGCGGCGGAGGAGGGGGCCGCTGTGTCCGGCTCTCGATGCGACGTCCTGCACGGTATCGGAACGGAGCGCTGAGACCCCTGGCCAAACCCTTCCTCTCCCGCTCCACATCTCGCAACTCCTCCTTCCTCATTCCCACATCGACGCACACGTTCTCATTCCCAGCCACGCGCCTCCCCCTCCGCTTTACCGGGATACGCCATGCAGGATACGGTCCCACCATGCCTCCCATTCCCGAGGTGTCAGGCCGCCGGGTCTTGGCCGTTCCGTCCAGAACGCTAGCCGCGGTCGTGGTAGTAGTGGTGGGGATGCGGCCGTCCAAGTCCATGACGCGAGGGTCGAGGGGTTGGGTCGGTAAATCCATGTGTTCTATGAATTTGGAGGTGCGATAGGCTGGCTGGTGAGGCTGAGACTGGGCGGCCATGGTGGTGGTATGTTGGTGGTTTGAGGTGTGTGTACACGTGTGAGAGAGTGTTCTGGCTGTGCGAGTGTTGCTTTGTGTATGTCTGGACACACGGTGGATGTTTGTGAGCAAGAGCAGAAGAGGTGCGAGGGAGCTGGGAGAAGAAGTAGTGGTTGTTTCGCTATAGACTTTCGAGATGGAAATTCGCCTTACCCAGTGTCTTACCTTTAGAGATGCTACGGTTGGCCGTGGAAGAGCTGGTGTCCATATTCCACGTAGGGAAGATCGTAATGCTGACCACACATCGTGCGAGTGGATGGAACTGAGCTACTGTAAGCAAGGCCAAGAAGAAGGCAACGCCGACCTACGCTAGCGCCGCTCTCCGGCGCTCGACAGGGCAGTCTCGCGGCGGCGCTCCCAAAGAGACATGCTGACCTTCGGAGAAGACATCGAGAGGGTGCCAAGACTGAATGTAAATCGTCGTTAGGTGGATCTGTCTATGAAAGAAGCTTTCGTCTGACTCTGCCGAGCCCATCTTCTTCGCTCTCTGCATCGCTTTCTCCCTTCTCGTCCCCTCGTGGTCTGTAGTGTGTTGAAAGTGCTTGCCGCTCTGGTAGATGTCGGTCACGTGTGCTCGCAACCTCCATCTTGTATGGCCCTAGGGCATGCGGTCTGATGTTGCGTAACACTTTAGCGGCCCCTTGACACCCGCGAGACGACGCTGTCGTGCTCGATGTCGTCTGGGTCGTTGGCCTGAATGTCCGCGGCAAGGCCGTTGAGTGCCCGCTTCAGCGCGTCCTTGGAGGAAGAGTACATCATGCGGGGCTATTCATATTGTCAGCAATCTCAATCCCCAAAGCCCACAACATCCGCAAATGATCTTTTCTGGTGTTCGGTCCAAACTCACATATTGCGGCGCATCATCCGGCACCCACGAAATAAATGTAATCTTGCTCCTGGTCCCCTCACCCCCTGGGCCTCATACTCGACATCAAACACGCGCATACCTGCCCCCGATCCCTTCCTCGCCCTTCTTGTTCTTGCTCTTGGCGCTCAGCAGCTTCTCCCGGAATTTGCTGTAGTCGGCGTCGGTCGACGTCTCCTCGACCACGATCTCTTTGTAGTCGTCGGAGATTTTGTAGATGATCCACTTGGTGCTCTTGCCGAGCTTGAGCTCGTTGAAGGCTTGGATGCATTCGGGTGCTACGGAGACTCTGTGGGAGTGTTAGTGTGAGGGGGCTTATCGAGGGTGGGTGGTGGTGGTGGGGTGTTGTTGTCGTACCCGGATTGCGCCTGCGCAGTCACACGTTAGCCTTTTGTTTTCGCTTGGGTGTTTTCATTGCTGCTTACCATGATGGGCTATCTCTCTGGAGCGGTCGGATGATATCAATGCTCTTGTTTCTGGTCACAAAGTTTGTTAGTCTTTCTGGCCTTGTTTTGCCCCACTGGTCGCTATTGTCGGTCGTCGCGCGGTTGCTGTAGGGGAGGCTCACTGATGTATTATGTCCCAGTGCTTGCCAGGCAACAGTGTGTTTGAGTGAACGCGCGTTGGTTGCAGGCAGTGGTATTCGTTTGGAGTGAGTTGGACGGATTATCAGAAACTCAGCCCGAGTCGCTTCCAGTTGGTGGGGCAGCCGGAACCTCACCGCAAGCAGGTGCCAAGAAATGGTGACGACAGGGATCAACTCTGTTCCTTTCTTCCATGTCCTCCCTGCGGTGAATGCAGTCTTCTGCGTCTCATCTCACGCAACTCCGACCCAAATCAGAGGCCGCCGTCCCAGTGAAGAGACCATTGCATGTACACTCACTCGTTTGGATTCACCGCGTCCAAGCTGCATGCACGTGTCCGCGACCTGACGCGCTTCAACGTTTGACCGCAAGTTCTCAGCACCGTTTACTGTCCGTCTCATTGCACCTTTGTCCCCTCTTGCCTACACACTTGTCAGTCGCTCAGAGATCACGTCTATCGCCTCACGTACCAATCGGGCTGCATTTCACGCAGGATAGGTTGCCTCTTTCCCGCTTGTGCACAGGCAGTATCGAGCGTGCACTACTTACGTGGAAGCAATTCAGCACCCGCAGATCCCGCCACGCTTTCCGCGACCACCAGCCAGGGTGACTAGTTCGCAAACATGGACTGGAACGACCCAGCAAGCGTCTTCGCCGCGATGGGAGCTACAAACCTGCCAACCCCCAAAACCATCGCGCCGCAGGAAGTCCGGTCCAAGGCACGCGAACGATAAGCTGCTATCTTTGCGGACTGGGAGTTCCTCAGCGCTATATTAGAACGCCACGAAGCGACGATCCACAAACGCTGGCCCAAGAAGACGAAGACCCAGCGTACCGAGATACTCCTCAACGCATGGCCGGGTATGGTGAGTAGCATCGTAGCCATCTGCACATCTCAGCGATGGTTCGCGACTATCGCAGCGCTGGATACCTTCACTCCCCTCTCGAGCGATCGTTCCCCTGGGATACTCAGTCAGACCTCTCATGCCATCTCAATCAACAGCCCCAACAGATTCTGGTGCCCTCGTTCTGACTTCTAGCAGGCAACTTCCCACCGACCCGACTTCGCGGCGTTCAAGCACGAGTCGGACCGACAGCGCGAGTCTGGCACGAGGTTCAGAGATTCTTACATGTGGCCGTACGTGAATCTGGAGGATCTTTCGAAGCCAAGAACACTCCTCTTCTTCCTGCAGGCTCGCGCACGCAACAGCCCGGATGCATTTGCGATGGCTGATCAGGACGCGGCGCATCTTGGGTATGTCTCTAAAGCGATCGTCCCGGACTTCCTGGAATCAGCATGTCATGATGTTCACGAATCGCAAGTCTCCAAGTACGTACGGAGAGCTCATAGCCTGGGACGACAATGAAGACGCCTTCCATTGGTTGACTTCGGGTAGAGGTTCCCATCCTGGGCAAGGACTTATCATCCTTGAGATGCAACAAAGGGTGTTACGCTTCCTTGTAGACTGCTGCCGCGGCATTCTGCACGACATTCCTGACAACGCTCTCACCGATGAGAAGTATCCCATCAAGGAACCCGTTATATTGCCGACAGAGAAGGTGAATGGATTCGATTCTCGCGCAATCATGGCCGCTGAAGCACCATACCGTGTGCCGGCTAGCCTCGATCTCGCAAGATTGGAGTCTTTGCTTGCTGCGAGGCAGTCAGCGGCTGCCGACCACATCTGGTCGCTGCGCGAGGATCCTCGTATTTCGTAGATACGCTCAATGAGATGAAAGAGCACCGTCAAGAGATGATCACAGACACGAGGGGTCAGGTCCATCCGCTCTTCAAGGTTCACCGCGAGGAGATTCTCTGGAATCGCGTCATTGGCAATGTGATAGCGAACGCTTATCTCGAACATGAAGTATACACTGAGCTTCTCCGCCAAGTCGGCCATGTGAGAAGTCTACAGACCAAGTACGAGAAGGAGATCTCGATCAAAGAGGATCTGCCAGAAGAGTATTTGGACGCCATACTCAAGTTCCAGCACTACTTGGACCAAGCCACGAAAGGCCCTATGGGACAGCTGAAGCACGATTTCGTCGCTTCGCCTCCTATGCGTGGCTTCTTCATGAGGGAAGTACCACCTGATACGACTTCCACCAGAATCGGAGTCAGACAGAAAGCCGACCGTCAGGTTCGAAAAAGCGCAAGGTGATGCCATATGGCTGCTGCGCATGCTGTGTGGGAAGACGGCGACCAGCTATTCCTCGCTGGTTTGACAGCCGTTGTCGACGAACTAGAGCGCCTCATTCAGACAGAGCCGAAGGCCAAAGCAATGATCTCGTCCCATATCGCCGATGTTTTGGGAGATCTGGCCATCGTTGTCGAAGGACTCCGCCAGATCAAGATCTATCAGCCTTGGGCACAGACATTCGAGGAAGTCCTGGTCGACAAGAAGGACGACATCATGAAGGAATTCGCCGAACGGACGATGCAATGGTCTGCATTCCTTGGCGGCGCCACACAGGGCACAACCGGCGCAAAGGTAGTCCGCTTAGGCGATCCCAGTGAAAGGAAGTTCTACTACCCTGCGGACAAACGGAGGTCGAAGGAAAACGTCGAGCACATGCGCGCAGCAGAGCAGAACCTCGATGCTTTTTGGGCAGCTGTGGATGAGAGTATCAACCGAAACGCGAAGCATGGACTTGACGGGACGGCTTTGCAACAATTACTGGCGAAGCCAAGGGCGCTGCAACGTACACCGGAGTGGGTGGAGCCAAAGAAGGGAGACAGGTCCGCAGTCGACGTCCGAGTCTTGGAGAAGCCGCTGTCTGAAATGTACTTTGAGCTGGAGCACCGAACAGAGCGGACAGTCGATCGCAGCCGGAAGAAAGCTCCTGCTGCAAGCAAGGTCAAGACCCGAGGAACACCAACGCCAGGTCTCGTAGAGACGAACGGCAACGCTGCGCCAACCCGAATGCTTTGAACGTCGACGTCCAGCCTACATTCTACCTCGACGCCCGCGGTCTAAAGGTCTTCCGCACGCTCTTCTACACCCCGTCACTGGATGCTACTCCTGGAGTGGTCTCCTGGACGGACTTCCTACACGCCATGGTCGCGACTGGATTCGTCCCCGAAAAGCTGTACGGCAGTGTGTGGCAGTTTCAGCCTACCAACCTGGATGTCGAGAGGAGCATCCAGTTCCATGAGCCGCACCCGGTTGCTAAGCTGCCGTATCTGCATGCGAGGCGGTTTGGCAGGCGGCTGGAGCGCGCTTATGGGTGGCGCGGGGATATGTTTAGATTGAAGGAGAAGTAGGGTTCTTGATGCATCGAAGTGATAGACTTTTCAAGGAAATACAGCCTGGAAGGGTCTGAGGAAAGGCAACCATCGGGTCATCGCGGTGGTGTAAGAGCATGCCACTTCGCGCAACTTACCCCACCTAAATCGAAACGAGTCTTCGAACGCCGGTACGCAGGCCATCCAAGCAATACAACGGAAATTACTCCCACGCATGCACATCTGAAGGCGAGCCGACTGCGCTTGACTGAAGCCCCTGCATTACGAGTCAGACTGCGTTATCCTTTCACAGCCGTGCATATGCATGCACAAAACTTCCAAAGCTTCACAGTTGTGCACGACCGTCGACGAACTGGCATCGTGAATGCACTGCAGCACGCCTGATGGCTTGCAGCGTCCAGATTTCGTCATCAACCCTGCCGACCATTGGACGATCAGGTTGGGTCGTTGCGGCTGGTACCGAATGTTACGACTTGTAGTTAGCTGCGACAGATGCTGACAAGATATATCTCGATCGCTTGCACAAATGCTGGCGACGATGAAGTGACTTATCACCGGCTTGCTAATGCTTCGTAGTCTACCAAGATGAGACGACACCCATGATTGTTCCGCGCCGAGACGGTGGCTGGAGTCACAGTATAAATACCACCAACCTGCCCACACTCACCAGCTACAAACACATCACCACCACGGACAACGTCCACAACATGTCCCAAGCAAGCAAGCTCCTCGTCGTCATTGGCATCACCGGACAACAAGGCTCCTCCGTGTACAAGGAGTTCCAGAACGAGCCTGGCTGGCGCATTCGCGGCATCACGCGCAACCCGGAGAAGCATGAACATCTCAAGGCCGACAATGTCGAGCTCGTTGGCGCCGATCTGGACGACGAAGATTCCCTGGAGAAGGCTTTCGACGGCGCCACTGCTATCTTTGCTGTCACAGACTTCTGGCAGTTCTTGAGTCAGCCTGTCACGTTCCAGCGTGCCGCAGAGGAAGGCAAGACGCCCAACCAGATCGCCATGGCGCGTGAGATCGAGCAGGGAAAAAAATCGTTCACGCCGCTGCCTCCCAACTCGCCACGCTTGAACGCCTCGTCTTGTCGACCCTGAGCGATTCCCCCAAGTGGACTGAGGGCGAGATCACGCACAACTACCACTTCGACGGCAAGCGGCGTACACCGAGTACCTGAAGAACCAACACCCGGAGCTGGCGAAGAAAACAAGCTACCTGCAAGTCGGCTACTACCTTTCCAACTGGAGAATGAACCCCCTCTTCGCGCCGCAGAAGCAAGAAGACGGCAGCTTCATCATCCCGCACTACGCGCCTCCAGGCATGAAGACTGTGCCGTACACCGACCCCTCAAAGGACACGGGCCACTACGTCAAAGCCCTCATCCTCCTCAACCCCCCCCGGCACGTCAATGGTGGGGTATTCCGAGGCCCTCAGCAACGACGAGTACTGCGCCATCTGGAGCACGGTGCACGGCGTCAAGGCAGTCTCGAAGTATCTGGGCTACGACGAGCTGGTGGCGGGGGTATGCCAGATTGGTTGGCTCTTGAGACCTTTGAGACGGGGATCTATGTTTCGAAGTTTGGGATCACGGGGGGCGATCCCGAGGTCAAGGGGCCGGGGAGCTGGGAGTGGAGGTTGGGAAGCTTACGAAGGTTGAGGAGGCTATCAGGGGGGATGATTGGAGTAGCGTGTTGTGAATGTATGTGGACAGAGGCGTGGACTGAGCTGAGAGGGTACTGGTAGAAATAGAGCACGATAGAAGACGGTCTTTAGATGATGCTGCTACCTTCCTTTCAGCTACTACGTCGCAGCGTCCCAGTCGAGCTTCCTCCTGCGGTCCCTCAATATCATCATTAATCCCTTTATACCCCTCGCACAAACAAAGCAGCCACGTCTGCACAGCTTCTCCACGCCCTCAACATCCTCCAACAGCGCACGGCGGATATTGCCAATGTACATCAGCTCCGTCCCGTGTCGCTCCTGCTCACAAAATCCATCAATTTCATCCGCCTCACCTACGAACTCTACGCTCTGCTTCTTCGGTCTGATGACCCACGTCCGCTGACACCGCACGCACCCCATCGTCCTCAACCCGAAGCGGGAGAAGGAACACACGAGGCGCTTGAACAGGTGCTTCGCACAACGCGAGTGGTGTATACGAGTACAGTCAGCAAGGTGTAGCAGTCTTCCACTTGCAGTGTGCAGCCAGTCTTCTACTGCGAGGATGTCGTTGTAGCTTCCCATAACGAGCGAGATGTCTTTGCCTTGGAGATGGTACTTTAGCGTTTCCTCACGGACTTGTCTGCAAGTCTGAGAGAGTGCTATATAGGGATGGCGAGACGGGCTCGAGATTTGTTGATCCACAGGGGTTGGTTGCGGGGATCGCGGGCGAAGAAGTAGAGGTCGTAGATCGTATCTCTCAATTCTGTTGCGAGGCTCAGGAAGGATGTCTGCTCATCAGTATGGGTGAGGGTGTCCATTGCGCTTTACATCTGGATGTCTCGAAGTGTGAGGCGTACTCTACTGACTATCCATAGCAGCGGCCATGCCTGGGAGATGGAATGTAGCTGCCCATCTCTCTGATTGCGTTACAGCGTGCAAGCGGATTGTGTGACCTTTAAGAAGTACGAGATGCAAATTAAAAGCCGGCGCTCGAATGGCAGACTCGGCGCAAACGGGCAGTCGAGGCCCAGAATGCAGCAAACCACGACAAGTGAGCAAGCGGAAGTGAGCATTACTAGGACAATAATCGGGCAGTATCGGTCGCACCAATGTTACGCTTTGCAATGTAGAGGTATCTCCAAAACTCATCCCAGACCACCTACTCATCAGCTCTTCCCCCAAGCCTCCCTAAACACCCCGACAAGCGCCTCGCCCTCATCCTGGCTCTTTAACCTCTGCGCAAGAAAACCTTTCAGATCCGCCCAGAACTCTTCCGTCTGCAGAATGTCCTTCGCCGTTTCTGCAGAGGGGCAGACTTCTCAGCTTCCATCTCCGCCTTCTCGCTCATCGGGGCTGAGGCCTTGGGGTCGATGTCCATCTTGTCCCCCCAGGAGGGGCAGCAGAAGGTACTGAGACCGTGGGATCGCTTTTCTCGATAGCTGGGCTTTGGACAGAGGGTGTCGTACCCCAGCACCGCCCATAACCATAACACTGAACTCCACATCCCTCCCTCACCACTCACGCCCAGATCCTTCAGCGTCTTGAGATCCCCGGCAGGCTTCTTATTTAGCAGGAGTTTATTTGTCCTTGTGCTGCGCCTGTTTTCTCTGCATACTGCGTTTTCAGGTCGTGGATCGTGGTGTCTAGTGTCGTGTCGGGTAAGGTGACAGTCTCGCCGGAGCGCATGGGTTTTAGCGTTGCTGTTATCGTCTGTTCTTTTGCTTGGGCGTGGAAGTGGGCTTGGTGCCTGCCAATTTGGAAGGGTATAAGTCAGCCAATGTCTCATGATGCAATCATATGTCTCAGACATAGATGGGTTATATCCTTGTGACTTACCGTACTTCTGCTGAGCCTGTTGCGGTGGCGAATGGGACGCATGCGCCGGAGAACGGTGCCGACGAAATCGGGGCAGTCGCAAAGAGTGCAAGACCCGGAGCCGACGAGGCGGATGGGGATGAAGAAACCGCCCTCTGCGACCTGCACTTCATAGCGAACTGCCAGTCGTGCAAAGACTGGAATGACGATCCGGAGGCTGAGGCAGGAGAAGACGACGACGCGGATTGGATGACGCATAAGTTGTCCTTTGCTAAGGATACGTTGGGTAAGGATCTGGCGTGGAAGCAGGCGATGAAGGAGATTGAAGTCATCGACCCACGCGAAAAGGCAAGGACGATCAAAGCTGAGAACAAGAGGAGAAGGACGGAAGGCGGAAAGGGAAAGGCAAGATATGACCTTCAGCGACATGCTCCGATCGATCGATACTGGTTAGATGAGAGGAGTATCTACGCTTTCAACGACCGCCGATGCAACCCCCATTCCTTTTCGGGACCCTGGGTTTGAAGAACTTCATTGCAGTCTTGTTCGTCTTCGCCTGCAAGTTGCTCTGCGCCGCAGCCTGGGCCCGGACTGCGAAGGAGGCTTGTTGACGATGCGTGGCGTGCATGGAGCGCTGTTGGGCTGCGGGCAAATGGGCTAGGGCTGAGCGGTCGAATTGCCGGAGGTGGGAAAGGGCTAGTGAAGGGTGCGCATTGGTGGGTATCGAGCTGGGGTTGGTGAGTAACATCGAGGCCTGTGACTGTGCTCGCAGGTCGAAAGTGTCCTTCTGATTTCGTATGGTCCTGGTCCTGGAATATGGGTGTCGTGGCTGCCGGCGGCGTGCCGTGTCTCGGATGCTGGTTCTTGGGTTGTGCTCGGGCTTTGCGATGCGATATTATCCTCCCGGACTCCAATCTCACGCTTCCGCCGTCCAGGCGCACAAAAGCCGGTAAGCCTTGTCGCTCCACTAAATCGGAAGCATCTTCATTTTCTTGCTCGCTACTATTGGGCTCCTCGTCTTCAGCGTCGCTCCGGTAGAAGTCCAAATACTCAGAACTCCCTCCACCGATACCCATTACGCAATGCCGCTTCCCACGCATATGCTGTCTGACAGCCTCGCCCGAAGCGCGCTGGGCAAAGCAATAGATACACTGCCTGTAGTCTTCCATCACTGACATCAGATACCCCAGAACAGTGACAAGATCGACAAGTAGACGGTCCTGGAAGGGTATGAGGAAGCTGTGCGCGCGGAACGTGTGTGCCATGTTGGCTTCGAGAATTGGAGAGAGGTGGTGGCAGAAGAGACAGTGTGTGCTCGCGTCCGGGCTCGAGTCTGATGGCTTTGAGATCTTCATGGTGACAGTGGTGATAGTGGTTCCGGTGCCGCCTAGGCTGCTCATGTGCAAGATGTTGCTCTTTGTTGTTGCTTTGTCCTTGCGTTGCGAGTACGTAAGATGTGAGGTTGATGAAGTGGTAACAAGAAAAGATTTCTGCTCAACCTACAACCAAAACCAGAGACATCTTCTTACTTTATAGTCCCTCTACTTACCTACTTTGCATTCCCAATCTACATTTGCCTTAGCCGAGCTGAGAGGGAAGATTGAGGAAAAGGTTCAGTCAGGATGAGCCATTCCGCCAGGTCTGAGTCAACGCCTGAATGCAGAAGCCATTGGCTGTCCAGCGCCACAAGGCACCACAACGGGCGAGCATGCTGCGTACGACACAACGAAAGATCCGCGGTAAGTCACCTGAGCGTCTCCAAAAGTGCACACATACCATCCACAGTGCCGTGCTCGCGCTCCTGCTGCTCAACGTCCATCTCGAAGGGTCGGGGTGCGGTTCTTGAACGCCTTCTCCGAAACCTTCCCCAGGACCAGAGTGATATCGGCCTTCGACGCCGAAACGACTTTCAGGTACAGTGATCGCGTATCAGCAGTTTTGCCGATGGAAGCACAGTCGGACTGCCATGCCATAGTCGAAGTGTCGTACGCTGCGTTTCGAAGGGAGGCCAGAGAGCTGCATGTGCTTGAGGCTTCGCAGCAACTCCTTGAGCGGCAGCTATGTCAGTCGCAGCTGCGTGGTAGCCTTGGGAATACTGTATACGCAGGCACGCTCAAGCCCAGGCGTAGGTGATGGCGCTGGAAGTGGTGTATTGCTTATGGTGAAATGGAGCAGATGCCTGCCAAGGCTGACAAATATGAAACATCTGAAACAGCCCAAGATTCCTGCAGGTGATCGTCAGCTCTTGAGCTTGTGTGAACCTCACTCGCGTCTACCTATATGTACTACTCAAGCTCGACCGTCGCATTGCATGGCCATAGGACCCGTCGTGTTGCTACTTTCCACGTCGTTCGAGTGTCTGTGTGGAACTGCCCAAAGATCGACCTTCCGGCTCTTCTGTCCGCCCCAAAGAGCCTGGCTCGAGGCCGGCCTCTGCTCGAACAGCACGACGAGAAACTGCGCGTACAATCCGGCAGTGCGCAGCGATGAGTCTTTTGTGGAAGGCCCATGAGTGTAGTATCCTTGGCGTTGGCGGTCTTGCGTTGAACGATACGCCTCGACTTCCTCCTGGCATGATAAGCTTGACACCGCCCTTGCCAGCCGATCCGCCATCTGTCGATCGCCCTCAGGTCCCCTGCGCAGCCATGGTCTGACTCTGTGATCTGACTCTTGGAGTAAACTCTACTACCTGAGATGACCTGAAAGCCACGGCCGCTTTTCTTGCGCCAGGATCCTCCATATCCGTCGATTTTCGGAGCTGTTGATTTATTCTGTATGTATGCTCAAGGGATCATCGATTGAGGTACGGAGTGGACTTTGTCTATGGCTTGACATG
>JADPVV010000023.1:0-55550 GCA_016097615.1 Eucalyptus dawsonii
GAAGAGTCACTTCCAGCATCCATTGCTATTGGGTTCGCAGAGACTCACATGGAAAGTGAACGCGGCTCTGACGAGCAAGACGGTGCCAGTCCGTAGAGATAGCCGCAAGCACGATCTTTGTATCAGGCAACTACGGGCCGCTCTTACACACTTGATCCTCAGTGGCTCCCTACCTCTGGCCTCCTGCCTTCCTCACGAATCCACCGGCGACGCGCAAGACTGCGCGGGGTCCGTTGCCATGTGCGCTGCTGCCGCAACTTCCAAATAGTTAATACTTCTGGAGGAGCCCGAGCTCGTACCATATCTTCTCCGGACAAAGTTCTCATCATCTCACTCTCTGGCCAAGCATCTAACAATTCTAAGATTCATCTACCTCATCTAATATCAGCCAACCTGAACTCGACAAGATTACCTACGATTAGCTGGAGTGGACTAGTATGCTAGTTCGCTCGCTCACTCAAGCGAGCCGGCGAACCACCGCCTCCTCCATCCGACCTCTTGCCTTCTTCACACCTAATACCTCGGTTGCCACCTTGCATACCTCCACCGCTCGCCGTGAGCCGGTCGTCCCGATCAACAGCTGGAGAGACGGGAAACAGAGCCGACATGAGATCGAAGTGAAGGAAGAGCGGGCGGGCGAGGTCGTCAAGCCGCTTGAGGAGATCTGCAAAGGACTGCGAGGTCGTTGGACGCCAAGGTCCAAGGAAAGCTCACGCCTACGTTGACGAAGTTCACGCTGCCTGGCAAGGTTGCTGTGGTCACTGGGTAAGTCTGGCAATACTATATCGTCTTACCAAAGACATGCTAATAGCTGCAGCGCTGGCCGCGGGCTCGGATTCAACATGGCACAAGGACTAGCCGAAGTGGGTGTCCGAGGCATTGCTATCCTGGACGTGCAGCAGGACATCGGAGACCAAGCTGCTCAAGAGCTCGGCGAGCAGACCGGTGTCGACGTCCGCTTCTACCGCGTCGACGTGCGTGACAGCCAGAGCGTACGGCAGGCCGTCCAAGACGTCGTCGACCACTTCGGCGAGATCAACGTCCTCATCAACGCTGCAGGCATTGCCGAGTAAGCCGCACCCCTACCTCAATCACTCCCACATCGCACCAAATACAGCTAACCAACGCCTTCCTGCCTCACAGCTCCAACATAAAAGCCCAAACCTATCCCCTCGAGAAATTCCGCCGCCTCCTCGACATCAACATAACCGGAACCTTCATTGTCACCCAAGCCTGCGCTTCCCACATGATCTCCTGGGCACCAGTGGCAGCATCATCAACATCGCCTCCATGAGCGCCAGTATCGTCAATTACCCGCAAGAACAGTGCGCCTACAACGCCTCCAAAGCCGGTGTGCTCCAACTCACCAAAAGCCTGGCAGCCGAGTGGGCGAAGTACGGGATTCGCGTCAATACGATTAGTCCGGGTACATGGATACTGCGCTCAACCGCGTGCCGGCACTGGATGCGCAGAAGTGCATTTGGGTTGATCATACGCCGCAGAAAAGGCTTGGTGGGGTTGATGAGTTGAATGGGCTTGCGGTGTATCTTGCGAGTGAGGCTAGTGGTTATATGACTGGCAACGACTGCGTCATCGACGGGGGTTACACGTTGTGGTGATGGGCAAGATGCGACTATTCACGAGGTTGAAGAGAGGTCTGAAGGCATCACGGCTGGTACGAAAGTTGACGAGGAAGAGGGTTGGGCATAGGAGACAGAGTAGGTACCTGTGGAAGTTGTATCTGATCAAGCTGTTCTAGACTTTTGTTTCATGTTGATCTAGCGGAGATGAAGGATGCATTCCACGGGCGGCAAATGGCATTCTTGGCCCAGGCTTTGGGAGTGGTGCGTGGCATGCGGGTAGGGAGCCGCCGTCAACAATGGCTCTGCTACACAGCATCGCACGATCGCTGACCTGAGGCTGCTAGAAACATACTATGGAGTTCCGAGATGACAGTCTAACGCTGGGGCAGTCCAACGTAACGTCTTGCCACTCGTTCAAGTCGTTCAGTCCTAGACGACCACTCGCTCAGCACGGCGCAAAGCCTCCTCCAAATCAACACTCTGAACAATCGCACCAAATCACGACTGCGTCCGACCCTCCAAGCTCCGCCAATGGCGGCGGCAGCGGCAGTCCGTTTGCTGCCTCTCCTCTTAACAATCTTCACCCTCACTCCACCTACGACGGCTCTCGTCGCCAACCCGCCTCATTTTCCCGATGGCACGGAGTTCGAGGTCCGACGAATAGGCCAGGATGACGATGACCCAATGGAAACATCTGGCTCTGAGCTCCGCGTCACTGATCACGTCGTGCAATTGACACGACGAAACGCTGTCAGCTTGAGCTCAATGTACGTGCAGGCGATGTGGAAGCAGGCTTGGGCGCGGACCGAGGCGGATGTGCGGTTAGGTGTGAGTATAGTCTCCCATGTTGGTGAAGTTGGCTGGAGAAGGTGGAACATTTGACGAATGCATTGACTGACGATTGCCTAGAGCGCCAACGTCCCCTTAACCTCAGTAGAAGCGGGCCAAGTATTCCTCGCCCCCTAACCGTCGGCGGCCAGTCCTTCTACGTCGTCATCGACACCGGCTCCGCCGACCCCTGGCTCGTAGACACCTCCTACGCATGCATCGATCCCTACTCCGGCGAAGAGCAAGACGAAGGCTACTGCTACTTCGGCGCGCCCTACGACAAATCCAAATCTGCCACCTACAGCGCTATCGCCAACCAGAACTTCAACATTACCTACGCGGACGGCGAGCAGCTGAACGGCGATATGGGGCTCGAGAGTATGACGATGGGCGGTATCACGGTCCCGAAGCAGAAATTTGCCATCGTGGATTACGCCGCTTGGTACGGCGACGGCTACTCCTCCGGCCTTGTAGGCTTCGCATACGGGACCCTTACCAACGCTTATGCGGGGACGGATCCGTCGAAAGACCAAAAGGGCGCCACGCAGGTGTACAATCCGCTGTTCGTCAACATGTTCAACCAATCCTCGTCTCGCCCATCTTCAGCATGGCCATTGATCGGGACCAGAATGCCGGCGGCGTGCTTGCACTAGGCGGAATCCCGGCGATACCGCATACACCCGGCTTCGTCAGCGTGGCAATACAGTCTGTGGGCGTTTTTGCCGGGACGACGACGCCTGCTTATGAGTTTTATACTGTGCAGAGCGATGGATGGGCGGTTGCCGGGAGCATGGCGACGCAGTTTAATCCGTACTCGAACAGCAACTCGCTGAAGAAGAATCTGGTCTCTAATGGGAGTGTGATCATCGACTCTGGAACCTCGCTCATCTACGCCCCGAACGTGGTGGCGGATGCAGTTGCCTCCCTCTTCCGGCCAGCCGCAACTTTCGACACCAGCGCAGGGGCGTACTACGTCGCTTGCGATGCTGTACCACCGGTCCTCGGCGTCAGCATCGCAAAGAAGATCTTCTATGTTAATGGCAAGGACCTGTTGGTTCAGTCGAGTGGGGACAAATGCATCCTGGGCATTCAGCCGAATTACGGTGGACTGACGATCCTAGGAGATGTGTGGATGAAGAGCGTGCTTTGTGTTTGATATTGGAGCGAGTCAGATGCGGTTTGCAGCGAGGCAGTATTATGCAATGACCGACTCGCCGAAGAAGGTGTCGACATAGATGAGGTCGGGCTCGATGATGGTTGGAGATCTGTATAGAGCTAGCTTCTGATACGGTAGTAGTAGACCTCAAGTACGCTTATTCGTCGCCTGGCTTCCACAGCTGGCGAGACCGGTACGCACCAAGCGAGGCTATTGGTAGGACTTGATGCACAGATCAACCTTTGACATGCTTCGTCTTGTTCCTGTTCCTAAACTTCCTTGGATCTGGGCGGTCGTCAGTTTGAAGGCGTTGAATGCGCAGACGCGATGGCACTCACCTTTGCGGCTCATCCTCGCAGGATCTCTGGTCCCTTTGCCACCCTCCCAGAAGCCTCTGCCCTTCGATGCAGTCATAGCGGCATGGCACGTACCGCAGTCTTCAGGTCTGTAGTTCTGTTCTCGCGAGCAGTAGCCGCATATCATCCGATTCGCATGCTCAATAGAATGCTCATTCTCTTCATCATGACACCTATCACAGGGGAAGACTTTGGAGCAGCAGGAGAATCTAAACCACCTGTAAGACTTCTTGTAATGCCTGCATCGTCCTCTGTTGGGCAGTTCGGTGCCGGCCACGATACCGAGATTCTCCTTGGGCTTCTTGCGACCGAGCGCTCGAGATGCTCGAATCGCGGATGCGCTGATGAGTAGGAATTTGACTTCTACGATTTTGACGAACATTTTGGTGTGGCATTCGCGGCAGATGGCTATGGAGTTGTCACCTCGCACCGCAACGATTCCGGGAGCTGGATACTGTGTTGAGCATTCCGAGCAGGTCGGAGCGAAGTTGCTGGGTAGCATGTCGACGACTGTGCAGCCGTCTAAGTCTAGGTAGCCGGCTCGTACTGAGTTGGTGTGGATGAGATCTGCTCTGAACCGCACTGCGAGTGTCGTAGCACATTTCTTGCAGCTGACTTCTCGCATCTTGGAGTTCTCAGTAGACGACCGTAGCTTCTCGACGTCTGTGCTTTCCTTGCAGCGTTCGCACTTGATAGTCAGGTTCAGAGACGTTAGCTCGAGCAATTCGATGCCGTACAGCTCCAGTCGTGGGAAGGAAAGCAAGATACCGCGCTCAGCTGGCGCGGTGGACTGTGATGGCTGAGAATCTTGCGCTTCTACCTTTTGCTCTTCACTTTCGGCATCGGAGTCCTGCTCAGACTCATAGCTATCGCTGCTGTCGTCGTCCTCGGATGCAGTCCCCATGTCCCATTCCGGTGGTCGAGGGACATGTTTGATGTGTGAATCGTCATAGTCCTGCGAGACAGATGCTGTGTTGGCCTTGCTTGCTACATCGTTGCCGGCCGTCGAATTCGGTACGGGTGCAGGTACCTGTCGAGGCCTGACCTCTTTCTTCTCAGCAGGTGTGGCCACGGCCATATCCTTCACGTGCGAGCCTAAGTAGTTGACTTGCTGCGTGATCGTGGCCTTCCGATCGGACTTTGACCGCTCTTTGAAGGCTTGCTCAACGGCCTTCACTTCTGCATTGTCACTGAACAACCGTGCCTCAAGAGGTTGGAGCGGGTATCGTTCGGGGATTTTGAGCTGGAAAGATCGCAGTTGCTGAAGGGCTGCTGGCCATGTTGAGCGCTTGGGTGAGTCAAACGGCAATGTGTATGTGAGTCCATCTTGAGATTTGACGTAGTGCGGCAGCCTCCTGAAGCGAGCCTCCAGCTGGCGGACATCAGCTTGACGCTTTGTCTTAGCCTCGGCAAGCTCGTCTGCAGAGGGTTCCTCGGTAGATTTCGGAGGTGCTTGTTTCACAGGTTCTACGGCTTGCGGAGCTGTTTGGGGTGCAGCATTCGTAGGGGGCGCTCTGTTGGAGACAAGCGTAATAGTCTCGGCTTTCTGTCCGCCTAGAATCGACTCAAGCTGCTGGTCCAGTCTGTTCAAGAGACCAAGCAAGTAGGCGTTGGGTGATGCAGCAGCAATCCTGTCAAAGCCACGTTCGATGTTCAGCTGGAAGCCACGGGGGATGTCCTTGTTCCGGACCGTAAGGCCTAATCGTCCGCTTGGGTAAGTCTTGGGTACCGAGAGGGTGCACTCTAGCGCCTCGATCTCGTATGGAAAGTCAGGATCTGACGGCTTCAACCCGAAAGCTAGCGTAGTAACATCTGTCTGCTCGGACACGGTCGGCTTGAAACGACGCAGGATCTGGTTGATCTGGAAAGCTCGTGGGTCGTCTGTGAGGGCCTTGGGTATTGGTCGAGCCACCACTTTGGCAGACGCAGTGGTTGTAGTTTGCTGCGCAGGAGGTTGTTGCTCCGTAGCTTCCGAACTTGCTGGCGCTGAGATCTCTGATTTTGGCATATCGCTCGTGGTATCCTTGTTGGGCGCAGAATGCTGAAACCTGCAGGAGTCTCCGGCTCGGCAGCCTGTGGCAAAGCTTTGGTCAGGGAATGAAGAAAAGAGTCTTGGTGGAGACTCAGGGAGGATCGTGGAATGGAGTTGATGAAGGTAGCAGCATGTACAGTTACCTACCATTCTTGGTGTTGTAGAATCGGCAGACCGGCCGCTTCTTGGATGGCTCATTTTGACCGGATATGGCAGCCTCTGTGAAGTTCTGAGTCTTCTCAGCAGATTCTGTCAAAGCGGTGTGAGCAAGACTGCGAAGCCAAGGTGACAGGAATGATGCACTGCCTACCCTCGGCCATTGTCACCGCAGTCCAGGCGAGGATTCATACGGAGACTGGTGTGCCGAAGCAAGATGCTTGGGATCCTCGGTGGTATCGGTGTATTGCGCCTTTGCTTTGCTATCTCGCCGGTCGTAGGTAGCGCTCGTGCTTAGTTGACAACGACTATAGAGTGACCTGACATGCAATGTCTGAGGGAGACGGGGTGAGGTTAAGATCTGCGGTTTCGGGAAGTGCGCCACACACCGCGCCACAAAGCAAAACGCGCCTCCTCGACCACCAGGCCTCGGATGCCTTTACCTCTACCTGCCCCGAGCGTGTGTAAACGCAACATCGTGCTCGACCACTCGGCGATGTGCTACTCCCGTCCGTGATAACATCCATATGGCAGAATTCACTCTCACGTGCACCCAAAGGCATGATCGAGCCGTGCTCACCCACCGGACAACCCACGTCCACACCCCGCACCGTATCTCGAACACGAACATCGAACCGGCAAACAGGATGGTGGAACGCGCCTTGAAGGTCTCCATCGTGGGATCACACCATATCCCTGCTGACTCCTCCCACGTTCGTGCCGCCCATAAGACATGAGCGTTGGGAAAAGCAAGCATCTCTAGCAAGCATCCTCCCACATGATCGAGCAACCCGACACTCAACCCGAAGTCAGCAGCTCGCGCGTAGCGAGCGGCGAGTTCGTAACCGCAAGCCCCCAACCATACACAAACAACAAGTCCAGGATCACAACAGGACGAAAAGTAAACAGACCCGCAACCCACGCCTGGTTGTTGCTGGCTCCCATTACATCAATCGAAGAAGATGCCGCCCACCGCATCCTGTCCCACACTCAGGGAAAGCCACCCCATGCCCGCATCATGCATGGCGTGCAGAACGCAGTAAAAGCCGGCAATCCAGTCAGATAAGCCTCGCGCCTGCCCTGCATTAGCAGTCCTGCAAGGTCATCAATCAAAAGTGTCTGGAACGGCACGAGTCCAAAATAGCGGTCAGGCGCTGGCACGTTGTGCTTGCTCGGGGGGGCCAGGTACTGAGGTACCTGTCGCGTTTGTATACATGTGCTAACGGGCATGGCTCATGACTGTGGCGTGCAAGGTGGTGTCTGAGCTGGCAAGCGCGCGCGTCCACGCAATGTTGACATGGTGATTCGTTCACGAGACCGCAATAGGCAGGAGGTAAGCGTGATGAGATAGGAGAGTGATTGGAGTTGTTTCTTGTTTTGCTTTGTACAGCGATGATCGATTCATCTCTTCTTCGGATTAAGCGTTAAAGTACCTTCTACTGTTGCTTTTCCTGCTCTCGCCCAGCTGCGCGCCCCTGACCTCGCTTCGGCCGTACCATGCCCAGTATCGCCGAAGCAAGGCCTTGCGCGACCTCAGCTGCAGCAGGGCACTGATAAAAGTACACGTTGCGTATGATGAATGATGCGATAATGTACAAGTCGCCACGCTGGGCACCAAAGGGCGTCCCCCCGGCTTGTCGCCACGAGGTTCGGTGTCTGCATGAAGGTTCCCACTGAGGCCGTCAAATCGAACTGTATTGGTATCATGTGTAAAGCAAAGCGGCCGTTGATCGAGCGACGAATGATGCGCCGGTCCCGTCTTGTATTCGTGTTCCGTGAGGACTCTCCCTAGTAGCTGCTGCTGGTCCGCCGTTGAAGCAGAAAACGCCGGTGGTATCGTTGCTGGAAACATCGCTTGAACGCTGAAATGAAGCAATCGGATCGTATGATGTGACGTGAAAGGTGGCCAAAAATGGGGTGGACTACCATCCTTTGGCATGGTATTCTCAAGACCAGCATTGAAGTAGTCATTGTTGAATCTCTTCGGGCCGTCTGGGTGAGATAGTACAGGACCAGGCTCTGGATGCTGCTTTAGGTTCTTAACGTCGTTGGAAGTGTGCCTGCGCTTGAGCGCAGCGAGGTTGCCGGTGCTCCTATGCTGGCGCTCCCAGAGGAGATTTTTGCGAAGAGATTCGGTGAGCTCGGTGGAGAGCATGTTTCGCCTGGTGGTGCGCGGAGAGAGCGAGAGCGGATGTTGGGTATTCGAGGTAGTCATGATGATCGGCTTCGGACGTGTGGGCTCCTGGCCTGGCGCGGTTAGGTGCGCCTTGGGTTCTGGTGAAGTCGCGACAGATGGCCCGTTCGGGGTGCTGGTTCGAGATCGTCGCAGAGCTGGGGTCGACCGTGACGCTGCGTTTTGGAGAGCCTTTGCGCGGTCTGGCTCATGCATCATGCTTGTGAGCATCGACCTTCTCGAAGTCAGATTCGGTCGGGAGTCGACTCGCTGAAACATTTCCTTCTCGTTCACCGAGGACGGCCCACTAGGCTCATCTGAATCTTCCCACTCATCAGAGTCGTCATCATCCTCAATCGCGCTCTCCGACACGTCTTCGTCTTCGTCGTCCGACTCGTCGAAGACTGGACTGTGCTCGGCTGCTCGACCGATCGCCACTTCCTCCTTGAACGAAGTCTGCTTTCTGCTGCTCGTGCCGCTGATGTTGCTGTTCGGTCGCCTCAAGCTTTCTGATAGCGAGCTCTTGTACATGTGGCTGTCGAGCGAACTCTCCTCCTCACCGGACGACGTGCCAATTGTGAACATTGCACCGCCTCTCTTCTTCGGCACCTGCTGCGACGAAGGTGGTGACTTTTTGAGTATCGGCGTTGGCTGAGCGGCGAGGTTCGTCTGGGATCGGTAGGAAGAGGGGCGCCGCCGGCAACGAAGCCGCGCACAACACTGTGATTCTCCATGCTGATCTCGGTATTCGAGCTGCTCTCTGAACCGACGATTTGGGAAGCTGCGTCGTCATTGGTGTCGACTGTGGACGCCGACGACTCGAGCAGAGTCGAATGCGACGCAGAGGTGGATGCGGGTTGGGGTGTGGCGTCGTGCGAGGTTGAATGTGGTTGTTGTTGCCGCTGTTGTTGAGTGGCGGTCGGGTGTTGGCGAAGTGGAAGTGAAAGATCCGAGGAGATTTCAGCTTGCGCTTGCGACGCAAGTGGGTCCTCTGGGCTTCTCTTGGGTGAAGGCGAGGGAAGCCGAAGATTCCTGGGCTGGGTGTCGGTTGTCTCTTGTATTGAGTTGACGAGTTTCTCCAAGTCGTAGGAGGTAATGTGTGGGTGCGTCTCTCCACGGCATTTGCTCGCGGTAGAACCCATGCGACCGGAGAGTTCTGGACGAGCCTTCGGGAGGGCAGGTGCCGAGCGCGATACCGTCTCATCGACCAGCTCTTCCGAGGATGCAGAGTCCAGGCTGGATGACAGCTCCGGGACACTTTCCTCTATGGTCTCTACCTTCGCCCTGTCCGCACGTGAACACCGCCGGGGTAAGAGCATCGTAGATCGCGGCTGCTTGGCGTTGCAGCAGAAGGTCTCGCGATTCCAGAGTCGCCACGATAGGTTTTCGAGCCGTCGGCCGTTCTCCATCGCATGCGACGTCTTGGACAGTAGTGACCACTGGATGCGCTGTTAGTGGCTCGTCGCGCGCGATCGGTCGGGACTGGGTGAACTTACCACGCCGAAGAGATTCTCGACATTTGCGGTGTCTATAGCGCCCAGCGACTTCGAATCGACCGACAGCAGCGAATGCTGCGGTATGAACGGCATTGTGGTCGGTCGTTGAGGCCGCAGGAGCGAGGGTGGTGTTTGGAGGAAAGGCGACGGCGAGGCGTGAGGATGTGCTAGAGCCGTCGGTTTTACGCTTGCGGAAGCCGTTTGCGCATGTGACGCGGTGCCGGTACGAAGTGACCTCGGATCAGCGATCGTTTGCTGTCAAGGTTTGCGTTGCGGTGACAGGGTTCTTCTAAGCTCTACCGTCCGAACTATATTCGAAGAGCGCGGCTCGTAAACGGCAAGGTATTCTCGCCGGCCGTCTGGAATGGATGGTGGCAAGCAGAGGCTCGGAGCAGCAGAGAGAGGCCGGCTTTGTCACGGAGGCAAAATGGGCCAACGCAAGCGTCGGGAACACGCTGAGTATAAAGGGCTGCAGGCTTGTCTGACAACGGACGCACACGAACAACATGCTGCTGGGCAGACCGACCAGACTAAGTGACACGTCCGGGTTCCCCTAGCCCCTTCGCCCACAGGCTAGACAGGTAGCGGAGAAGTTGACTCGTGGGATGGAAGATCGATTCAATCGCTTGCCCCTTGTCCGCCCGGCTTCCTGCCGCGCTTCCCCAGCGAGTGCGGGTTCCTGGGACGCACCCTGTTGTGCCCAAGCAGCCGGTCACGCTGTGACAAACACGGCCAAAGGGACTGGCGCTCGCAGCCACTCGTTTCTTGGGGCACTCCCATCCCGCCGTTTGCCAGTGTCTCAGACCTTGGCTGCATGAGTGAGGCGTGGGGGCGAGATCTATCGCTGCAAAACAAGGAGATCCTCCATCGCAACAGAGTCCTAGAGGCAGGCCTTGAGCGGTCACGATGACACGATGCACCCTCCTCAGCCACCCTGCACAGTGTGCGATGTTGGATGTGCTTCAGAATCTGCAATGCGAGTTTGAAGAGCCGGCCGCTTCTCTTCGAGAACCTTTTAGTGAAGACGCTAACCCCGGTCAGCCGGGGAGCATTCCGGTAGAGCGGTGGGGATTCGCAAAGTTATTTCACCGACAAGAAACCTACCCACAGACTTGGCTGAGAATACGCGTGTCGCAAGTCGCACTTCAATCATTATCATTGATAGGGAGAATAGCTGACTCCTAATTTCGTTGGTCCATTCTCGTCAGCGCCACGCAGCAGATGTATTCTGGCTGTCGCGGCTCCTGCAGCAGTCAGCCATACGGATGGCGCTTCTGCTTTCTTTTCGCGCCTTTGGTCATCTGCTCATCCCTCGATAGCAGCGTTACTTCGCCAAGCTGCGCCGTCAGCTTTGATAGTCAGGCACAGTCGTCGTTATGCCCGGGGAGCTCGGGAGTCATGAGATGAGCCGCGCCACAGTGCGCCAACCTCTGGATCCTTTTGGCCACATGCCGACGTTGTGCCTTGCCATTCTCGTCCGGCTTTCCGCTTTCGGGAGCCGGTCGAGAATCCATAGAGTTCACAGAAGAAAGACTTGCCTCGACCACGAAATTCTGGCAGCACATGGAAATGGGAATGCAGCATCCGCCAGCCCTTCTTTTGGCCAACCCAATGCGGAAGATGAGATGGATGTGTGGGGTGTAAGAGTGCTGGAGTTTGATGAGTGACCGCGATAGGCCGTCCAGGCGCCCATAGCCACGATGACCTACCTATACTATGCCAACGCATCGAGAATGTCTTACCTCAGTCCCAAAAGCAACTTGAAATTACTTGGACAGTCTGAACGCTCAGCTGTCACGACACGACCTGCGTCCCTTCACTGATTCGATAGCCTCTCGGCGAATCGCCCTGGTTAGCAACTGCGCGTGTGACTCTCATACAGGCCTCAGCCACAACGCGACGCACAAACAACGAGAATCAAGTCAGGATGCGCGTTGGTGCGACAGCGAGATTTGTTGTTCTCCTCGCAAGGTCTCGAGGGCCGCTCAGCCCGAAATGACATGCAATTCCAGGCTCAGGTGGTCTGTTTGCCAGCGCATCAGAAGTGATCATCTGCCCTGACCGCACTTCCTTCGCGGTGCCCAATCCCGCACTCTCCACCCGCGTCCCCGCAGGCCCGTCATGATACCTGGCGAGTCGCGATCGTTTGCCTTGTTCTACTTTCCGACAAGGTCCACGGGTCGAAGCAACGTCAGTGGTTTCGGAAGTGAGTGGTCTATTCTCGTACACGAGTCGGGTGTATCCAACCTTCCCTGTCAGTCTCGTCGAGCTTTCGTTGGTGTCCGGTAATAACGACATCACTTTTGCCTGAGTATGATGCCGAGCTCACGAATATTGTGTCCTTGGTCTGTCCCGATTTCTGGCGGAAGGCGCCTCCCGCTTCTCCAAGCCCCTCATCTCCCGCTTCACGACCAGCCGACATGACATCGCTCTTCCATGGGAGATCGCCCCGGCAAGCATCTTCTCCAAGTTTGCGACTGAATCACGCGGACACGCACAGGCGTTGCGCAGAATCATGCCGCGGTCGCAGCAGCAGGCCGATGTGACCACTTCCGACGCCCACGCGATGCAGGAGGCCCGAATGCAGGGCCGCCTTCCCCGGCAGCACGGTTGCGTCTGTATCCCGTGTCTGTGAGACGCGTGTCGGACGCGATCGATTTCGATTTGCTTCTCGGTGTTGGACAGAATCTGGGGAGGGTGTGCTCGGCCGCGGCTTCGGTGTCGGATGTTCGGGTTGCAGGGCGAGAACTTGGGATGTGTCACCTTTGGTGTTTGACCAACAAGTGTGCGAACCTGCTTGCTCGACCTGTTGCGACGAACTCTGCAGCGTGGCTTCTGGATCACTTGACAGCGCTTTCGATTTTACCCGGAACACATGGCAATGCGGAGCGGCGAGCGCTAAGGCGCAATCTAATCTGTCTTCTCACCAGTGCCGGCACAACGGTTCCTGGTGCTCAACCCCTGCTTAGCGGCATCCCCATGGCTCGGTTGCAACGCTCCAGGCTGTTCGGAAGCGACGTCGTCTGCAAGCTCGAAGAGCTGCGGTGAACGTCGTACAGACGATGATCAGAGAGACGAAACAAGCGGAGGTGTGCGACCATTGACGCGTTGGCCGTGAGAGCGAGACAGTCCGGGTGGAACACATTGCCACCAGGATCACAGAGTGTTTGCTTCGGCATGCCGAATGCCAGACACGTGCACAACTCCCGACATGTCGGTGGACGACAAGCAAAGCACGCCGTTCGTTCTCGGCGTATCTCAGTCTAAGACACTTACCCCCCCACCCAGTCAACGACATCCCACGCTCATGGGAAAAGCAAGATAAAGGCTACCAACATCACTATCTCATCCTTCGAAAGCTTCATCAGATTGCTACTGCTGACATCTGCGGTCTAGAGTTCACGCGACCGCTCTCCGCGACACCGACGCGTTGGAAGGTTCGCGTGGGAGCAAGCCGCGGGAGGCTCATGTCGGTAGAGAAGGTCGGCCGTGCGGGTGGCACACCAGCCTGGGAGCTAGCGATAGGCGTAAAGATCGACCGCTATCACACTCATGTCCCATCGAGTATGTCTCGTCACCTTCCCTCTTGGGCATCGAGATAGCACTGCAGACTCGTGGCGGTGAGTACGGCGGTCTGGGCGGGTCGACTGGAATCGAAGACTGTAGGAAAGATGGCCAGAGTCCCTTTTTCAAAAAACTTGCAAGTGTGATCGCCAAACTGACAGTCGAGAAGCACAACAGCAGTGACGAATCTTCGAGTATAGTAAGAAACTTCGAGTGCAGAAGGTACTACCTCCAGGGTCGCTATGAGCCCTCCAGTTCGTCTTGCTCCTCTCGTTGGGACAACAACAGCCGCAGATCTCGGTGGCTCAGGCAGGTTAGGTTGTTACACTCATTCTCTACGGTCCTTGGACCTCAGACGACCCGCGCATACCACGTATGCCGCGAGCTCAGCACTCACCACCGCGAGTCTGCGTGCGGGAGCCTCAGAGAGAGACGCATGTCGTAGAGGAGTCCAAGGAAGCTGTCTTGCCCTGGACTGCCCGACCAAACCAAGCAGTTAACTCAGACTGGGAGCTGAGTATCTGCAAATTGTAGTTCAGTCCATCAGCATTCTTCTTTTCCCTCAGCCTTCCTTTTTCCTCATGCAACTAGACTTCATACTCGTTTCCCTCTCGCAAAAAAGCTGCTGGTACGGTGTGTAGTACAATCTGGACACCTTCATGTGGCGGACACACTGACTCGACATCATATCGGCATTTGTCAATACCCTTCCGACCAAGCCACCCCTTCTGCATGGCCTTGCATTATACTCTGCCGACTGCGACTCCAGACCTGACGAGACATTGGCGAAGAGGACGAAGCTCGACAAGAACCAGCGAGAGCTTGTCGACGAAACCCGCCTCCACGATGGCTACGATCCAACATACTGCCATAGCAGCAGCCAGAAAGTCCTCAATCAAACTCAACTCTTCATCACTACGCAGGAGTCTTCGGATGCCTGGCCTCTCAGCAGATCCTCGCCGCATGATTCGCCACAGAAAACGCCTGGATAGCTTCAGTCAGCATCGTGTGGCAATACCGTTCAGCATACTCCTCTGCCGAGTCTGAACACCGCTCAGCCGCGCAGCTGCCTCTTCGCTTTCACGCAGGCGGTGGACAGCCTCGCGCAGTCTACAGCACGCACTGCAATGGCACTCAGTCAGGCGTAGTCGAGCAGCTAGCACGCTAATCAAGTACTGCTCGCTTGCCCACGACTCCCAACACCCTAATGCTTGGGCGAGTACCGTCACCAAAATTGGACAGACATGCGAAAGTGAACAATAGCAACCTCATCGGGCGGCGGAAACAAGATGTCGACCAGTACTATGTGGCAACAGGCAATCCAATACCGGACTGGCGCTTAGACTTTATGGCCACGAGACACAGCGTATCTTTCCTAGGTCGCTCTGCTCGTAGACGACATCGACGAGGACCCTGACATTGTTGTCTCCGTTGTTCGGAAAAGCAAGTTTACCGAATCTACTAGTGCGTCTCCCAAGACTCTGGACGTTCACCAATCAATGAGAACTACGGGCCTGGATTCTGTAAGCACCTGGCATTAACGCTTTGGTAGGCGACCGAAGTACCCTACTGAGATCTACTATACGACGCCGCCGCCGACCGAGCTTTCAACATTCGACGGCTCAAAGTAGTACTTCTTCAAGTATTGTGTGTGACGCAGTATGACGGCTGCTTCACTCCAGTCCGACGTGACAATAACGGAGTGCGATAAGAGAGCGATAGGCGTTCTCGAGTTCTTACAAGCCATGTTCGACCATGACGGCCGCATGCGACTTGCAGTCTTTATTCTAAGGGGATTCGCGCGTGGTTTGCCTGCCGATTCAGCTCTGGGACAATCGCGCTCCCATTTCTCATCGTCATAGTCCGCCTTACAGTCTTTCCAGACTTGGAGCTGGCATTTTTCCTTTCCACATCCGGGAGTGTGCGGGCAGGGTGCTGCGCGGATATTTTGATGTCTCTACACTCGAGAAGACGAGCGAGCCCTTCATAATGCACACGGGCGTGCAGCCAAGGTGGACGCCTGTGGCACATAAATAGTCAGAACCACATCGGCGATGATGCAGCAGAGGTTGGTTGGCACATGATTCAGGCCGTTGACAGTGAAATGGAAGCTCGAGCTATCGATCCTTGCAGACAACTAGCTTCAATCAACAGCATCTCAGGCCTTGCACAGCCTGTGGTCGTCGCCAATCTTGTAGTAGTCCTGATCGACGCCCGTCGTGGCGTAGAACAAGTGGTTCGGATCGTACTTGTTCTTGATGCTCAGCAGCTTCTCGTAGTTGGCGCCGTAGAAGACCGACTTCCAGTCATGCTCCTGAAAGTCACCCTCGTTCAAGTAGCAATGTGGGTCAGGCACGACAGCATCAATCGTTGGGAGCAAGACGTTAGTCATCTTGTCCGCCAGATCGATCATGTGTTGCCATGGCAAAGTGAAGTTCCAGGGCCTAGCATCGGTCAGTATCGAAACTCACGTCACGTTATGCACTCGCGACTCACGTAGTGAGGACCGTCGCGATGGAGGCGGTCCGCCACGCTGGGAGCACAGCATTGTCCACATCTCCAGCGACTGCTTTCGACACATTCAGGCCTACGCCAATGAACTGTCCGCCCTTCTTGTTGATAGTCCGGAAAGCATCAGTCAGATCCCGATTCTTCTGCTCATCGACCAAGATCTCGGTCGGTATCAGACGGCCGCCGTATTGGGCGATGCCGACATCGATCGGCTGATCCGGGTTTGCAGTGCCGTTGTAGTATGGCAGGAAACCCTTGAAGTCGGTGTACTTGCTCGTGTAGGTGATACCGAGCGAAGTAAGCTTGTCTTCTAGCGGCTTAAGGTACGTTTTGAGCTCAGCGGCCGTGATCTCCGGCGCGGTGATTGGCGATATGGTCAGGTACTCCTCTTCAAAGTACCAGACGACCGAGATGCCCTTGCCTGTCAGTTGCGGTACCAGAGAGTGGAGGAAGTTGATGGCCTCATAGTGTATGTCAAGGTGATGTTGGTCGACAAATAATTCAATGTGAATCCGCTGAACGGCGTATCTGGGTGGGCCTTGTACTTGACGGACAAGGCTACCGCATAAACTCCACCGCCACCGCCGGACATCGCCCAGTATAGGTCAGAGTTCTGCTCACGATTGGCGGTCAAGTGGTCACCTTCGGCGGTAACCACTTCCCATTCTAGTATCTGGTCGGCGGCAAGTCCATGCTTCGAGGCCAGAGGGGAGTGGCCACCTCCTTGACTATAACCTCCCGCGATCCCAACAGATGGGCAGGTTCCACCGACGACGTGTAGGCCTGCCTTGTCCGCTGCCACATAAGCCTCCAGACCCTCGACCCCTGCTCCCATCTTCAGGGCTTTGCCATGGTAATGCGAGTCGCAGTAGTCGATGACCTCGATGTCCTTGAGATGGTGCATCCACAGGCCCAACGCGCCAGCCCCGGTAGATTTGCCGTTGTAGCTGGGATCGTCAGCAAAGGCTCTGACAGTATACATTATGAGACACCATCACTTACTCATGGCCTGTGTTGCGGATCACCAGACGGATGTTATGCTCCTCTGCGAACTTTAGACCAGCTTGCACATGTGCCGCAGTTGCAACGTCGAGGGCATACTGAATGTACGTCCCGATCACACAGGGTAGCTTGCCAACCTGGAAAGGATCACAGCTTTGGTTGGCAAAGAAAGGCGCCATGACCGACGAGGACGTATCGATATGGGTATTGGGCTTCGTCCATAGATCCTGCAGATTCTCGCAGGTGTCCTCATCATAGTCGTTCCATGACTTGTAGCAGGGCGAGGCCAGAGGAACGGTGGCTACGAGCCTTCCGTTGACAGTATCGTTCAATGCACTCCATTCTGCAGTAGTCGGCCAGCAGGCGTCTCCGGGGAAGCACTTGCAGTCCGAGCTATCGCTGGCATCGTCTGGTACCTGAGGGAGCGCAGCGGTCAATGCTGCGGTAGCAAGGAGAAGAGATGTTCTACGGAGCAGCATCTCGTAATCAGCCGGAGGGAATGAGTGAGATGAGAGACAGAAGGAATGGCCTCAGGAGGAGAAGAGAACATCGGAGAGCTCTCGCCTCAACATTCACAACCCTGCAGAGCTATCTCGCGCCATCGAGGCTCGTAGCGACCCATGTCGACCTCCACGTGCCCATCGGTGCCGCCGCTTCCATGCATCGAGCCGACTCGTACCACCGGCACAGTCGTCTCCGCGGCTTTAATGAGACAGTGCACTGTAATCAAAACGCAGTTAGCCTCGGTCTTTGGCGTGTCAATCAAGATGAGCGTGGTTGCTTCTGCAACAGCTCATGGGAGTCTCACGATGGACGTTGCGCAAAGACAGGGACTTGGTGGAGACCATCAAGCCCCGGGGAGCAAGCGGCCCGCCCCACATCGTTCAGCAAGACCTTACCGACTGCAACTACATCCTTGGAACTGTGCCGCAATAAGTGCTTCTTCTCCTTCGGTTCAAAGCGATAGCTCCCTCCGTCCGCTGCTTACATTGACCAGCTTGGAATTATTGACCAAGGGAATCCAGAGAGGCAGCTGCTGCGTACTACGATTTTCGCTCTCGAGGATACGGCCAGTCCACAGGCAGGCTCCAGTGAGATGCATTGCACCTCTAATTCCCGACGTACCGCCTGCGTATACGCAAGTCTCTCGCTTGTCCAGGTAGAAAGGATCGACCCTCCAGCCAAGAATGCTGCATATTACCAACCCCTCCCTTGCATGCCAGGTCCCGACCAGGATCTCAAAATGGCAGCTCAACAACAACTACCCTTGTAGATAATTATACGGATTCAACCCCTAGTCCTCACGACCCCACGCGAGACGGAAGAAAGGAGATGATGCATGCGAAGAAGCAGATCAGCACTCACAATGCTCCGATTGGCCTTGGACCGCAGCGATGCTGTATGTAACTCCGTCGTCGTCGTCGTTGTTGTCCAGGGCTATTGCCAGCGTCGTCGGTGGTAACACAGCATGGCACCTCCATTGACGATAGGATGGGTCTACAACCTCGAGAGCGTGCCCAATGAGTCCAACGCCCCCAAGCTCGTCTGCATCGCTACGGTCTCCTCCGGCCTCTCCTGCTGCGCGCTGCTCTTGCGCCTATACTGCCGCTGGCACCTCCTCAAGACGAAAGGCGCAGACGATGCGGCGACGGCGCTGAGCTTCGTCGTTGGGACGGCGTACTGTGCTAATGCCATCTTTCGTACGTCTTATGCCACCATCGAAGACTCTTCGATAAAGGACGACCCACTAACATGCTCTTCATCCAGAAACGCGCTGGGGTCTCGGTCTCGACGTCGGAGATATCCCTTCACAGAACGTTATCGAGTTTCAAAGGATCCAATACGTCGGCGGTCCACTCTACGCCATCGGAATCCTAGGCTTCAAGCTCTCCCTCCTCTTAGCCTATCTACGTTTCGCCGGCTTCCAACGCCAATACCGCCTCGTCCTCTGGACCGTCATCGTCCTGGTGACTCTCAATTCGATCATCTTCGCCTTCGTCTTTGCCTTCACTTGCACGCCTCCGGCCAAAACCTGGAATCGCGCCCTCCCCGGCCACTGTCTCGATGAATTGAGGTTCTATTTCGCGATCGCGGGAGCGAGTATAGGGTTCGATATCCTGGTTATTGCCCTCCCGTTCCCGATATTGAAGAAGCTGCAGCTGGACATACGCAAGAAAATCGCACTGGCTTTCCTCTTTGGCCTCGGGATTTTCGTTACTATCGTGCAGATCATGCGGGTGCAGACCATTGCGAATCTGAAGGTGTATACCGAGTCGCAGAAACCGATCATGTGGTCCATGATTGAGATCCACGTCGGTGTCATCATCTCCTGCATCCCTACGTACACGCCGCTGTTACGCCGGATGCGGAGCAAGATCACAACGTACTCCGGCTCAGGGGCCAAGGGTCAGGGTATAAAGATGGCACGGGCGAGGGCCAGGTCAAGGTCGGCAGTTTCGGCTTCAAGAGTAGGGGCAAGAGTAAGAGCAAGTTGTCGAGTTCCAGGATGAGTGCAATGATAATGGAAGATGAGATTGCGTTGTGTGATGCGCCGAATCGAGGGGTCAAGACTTGGGTTGAGCGGGAGGGGCCGACTAATAGTCCCACGGAGAACGAGGACGATGCGGGTTATGGCTCCCGACGGGATGAGGGTGGGACGGGCATGGCGCCCATGGGAAATATCACTGTGACCAGGGAGGTGCGGGTGACTGATGGCGGAGTATGAAGTCTTGTATGATGAGCAATACCAACCCCGCACAAGCCTTTGGTGGGAAGCACATCATCGGCCGCGGCCTAACAGCCCTTCTCGTTGACAGTCTGTGAAGGACACTGCCAAAGGTACAGCGTTGAGCAAGCAGGCCCGTATGCGCAGGACAGACTCCCAGCCATAGCGTACCCCCAGGTGGCGAGCCAAGAGGTCCGCTGGCCAGCGATGGGTTTGCAAAGCCGGGAAGGTCGACAGCAGCTTAGATGAATCTAGCGAAACAGTACGTCCGCCAGCATGGCATGAGGGCCACGGAGTGATCGCGTCGCAGCCTAGCCAGGGCATCCATAAACGCAAGATCGAGTGCATACTCCACATAAGGGACATCATTGATTGCACCTGTTGCGTAGTGAAGATTGCCCCAGTTTCTGAGTGTACACAGCGCGAAGTTCATGCAGGGTTGAAGGTCATAGCGAAGGTTTGCGGTGGTGCTCGGGTGTATCTCGCAGATACCTCGTTTTCTACGTCACCAGGTCAACAAGGCTGTTTTGCGGAGATTGAGGGTTCAAGGCGGGCTTCTGCCTTGCGCGCCACCACGTTGTCGAGCGAATCCACGAGAACAGCTTCGCAAACTGTATGCGCCCCATTCTTCTTGCGATTTCACCGGATCTGACGTTGCTGCAGGGCGACTACAGTGCAATCGCCGGACCGGGGCAAAGGCTTCCGACCAGCAAACACCCTTTCCTCGCCCAAGAAGCCTACCTACTCCGGTCGAGCGCAAGAGATACACGAGCTGGGCAAAGAGCTGGATTTCTTGCAAGTCAACAGTCGAAGCCCAGCGGACAGCGATTACAAGGCAAATGCCGGAAGGATGGTGAAGGAGCGGAGTTCCGAGCGTACATCAAGCGGGCAATACTTGTCCCCCAAGAAGGCAGACAGACAACCACTCGCCAATATCAGCGTGAAGATGCAGTCGCAGTCGCCCAAACAGGCGAGTAGTGGAGAGGACAAGGCAGCAGCAAAGCCTCCTCAACAGCCCGAGTTCGGCAAAGCGAGCCCTCTGCGCAACCCGCTCAAGAGGCAGGAACCCAGCATCTTCATTCCCAAGAAACCCGTACCGAGACCGCACGGCCAGAATCCGATGTATCAGCCACGGCAGCAGCAACCGAAAGGGACGCCTGCAGACGGTTATGTGCCGCCTCAGGCCTCTCAGACGTTCCTCATGCCTGGTCAGAGGCCCGCTGCTCCTACGCCTCAGTATTCATCCGCACTTGATGCAGCACAAGCATTCATGGGCCAGCCGTACGCGCGTAGCTTCGACTCGGACGCAGTACGGATATCACAACCGACGAATGCACCTCGACCGAACCTTCACGCCCCGCCAAAGCCACATTCTCCTCAATGTCATCAAGCTCGTACTACCAACCTCCGCCGCCCCGAAACCCTTTATCGATCTGACTAAGGGTCGGGACGATGAGGATGCCTTCGATCCAGATGCGGCTATCAGAGCGGAAAACAGGAACTTTGGCGAACCAGATCCGTACATGTACGTCGACTCGACGCAGGCGAACGAGAACATCAAGAACTTGCTGGAGGGCGCGTTCGACGACGACGAAGACAAGTCCAAGACTCGCCTACGCAAGCGCGCTAAGAAGGCGCTTGCGGAGGGCAAGGACAGAGAGGCTAAGGGTCTCGCTGCCAAGCTTGCCTCGCTGGATATCAAGGACAGCAAGGAGCAGGTGAAAGAGCAGGAAAAGCCGGTTGAGGAAGACGAGGAGGAAGAAGATGGCACGGTCGAGGGTCTCGCTGTCAAGCTGCTGCCTCATCAGGTAGAGGGCGTGGCATGGATGATTGACAAGGAGATCGGACAACGCAAGCGCAACGGCGTGCTCCCTCACGGTGGCATACTGGCAGATGATATGGGCTTGGGCAAGACCATTCAGTCCATCTCACTCATGCTCACGAACGCGCGACCGGGTCCCGATGCCAAGCCTGAGCATCCCAAGCAGAAGATGCCAGGCAAAGAGGTCAGCAAATGCACGCTCGTTGTTGCGCCTCTCGCCCTGATCAAGCAGTGGGAAGATGAGATCAAGACCAGGGTCTCAAGGTCGCATGCTCTTAGAGTTCTGGTGCATCACGGTCCGTCTCGCACCAAGTCTGCCTACGAGTTGAAAAAGTACGATGTTGTCATTACGACCTACCAGACTCTCACGTCGGAGCATGCCTGGGTCGAATCTCAGTCGCCCTGATGGTTCTCGCATCGGCTGCTTTGGAGTTCATTGGTACCGTGTCATCCTCGATGAAGCCCACAGCATCAAGAATCGGAATGCGAAGTCGACCCTCGCTGCTTGCGCGCTGGAGAGCTGGTACAGGTGGTGCTTGACCGGAACGCCAATGCAGAACAATCTTGATGAGCTGCAGAGCTTGATCAAGTTCCTCCGTATCAAGCCCTACTGCGAGCTGGCAGATTGGAAGCAATCCATCACGGGTCCAATGAAGAATGGCCGTGGTGGTCTTGCGATGAGGAGACTTCAGTTCTTCCTCAAAGCTTTCATGAAGCGCCGCACGAAGGACATCCTCAAGAAGGAAGGCGCGCTGAACTTCGGCGGCAAAGCTGCCAAGGACGCGAGGAGCGGCGAGAAGAAGGGAGGGATGCAGATTGTCAAGCGTGAGGTCGTCACTATCGAGTGCAACTTCGACGAGGCAGAGCAGGTATTCTATGAGCGCCTGCAGTCGCGTGCAGATCAGCGACTTGAGGCTATGGCGAAGAAGGCAAGAACGACTACATCGGTGCTCTCGTACTCCTGCTTCGGCTCCGTCGGCGTGCAACCACGCGAGACTGGTGGAGATGGCCATGTATCAAGACAAAGACTCGATGGCCGTAGTCGGGGCTGCAAGGGAGACCGGTGGTGTCTCTGGCCTGCAGACACCGAGAAAGCAGAGCAGAGTCGAGGATGGAGAGATGGACGATCTTGCTGCTATGATGGGAGGCGTCACGATGCAGGCAACGCAATGCGATGTCTGTCAAGCAGATCTCAAGGTCGACGAGGCTAGAGATGGAGCGACCAGGTGCTCTGAGTGCACGAGCAAGATCTTGCCATGCTCAGGACAGGCGGCAAGAAAAAGGCAAAGAAGGTCAAGCATACTGGGAGGTCAAGAAGGAGGTCAAGAAGGAAGCTAAGAGGCAGCGACCTCGCCGCGTGATCGACGACAGCGACGACGAGGACGAAAACGCTGAGGGTGAAGGCGAGTGGATAGCGAAGGGTCCAGAGAAACTCGTTGATCTCGGCAAGGCTGGAGGCACGGACGACGAGGATGCTGAAGGTGGAGGCGAGACTCTCGATTCGATCGACACCGAGCGAAGCACCGACGACGACTCAGAGGCAGAAGACTCGCCGTCTCGAGCTCGCCGTCACAAGCGCACCGTCAAAGTAGAAGAGTCGTCCGACGAAAGCGAAGCCTCAGACAGCGCCTCGGAAGCGGCAGACTCCAGTGACGAGGACGACAGCGCCGCAGACGGCGACCTCCTCTCGATCAGACCTGCCCACAAGAAAGCCACCAAACCCTCGACCAAAATCCGCCGCCTGCTCCGCATTCTGCACGCCGAAAAAAGACCACAAAACCATCGTCTTCTCGCAATTCACCACCATGCTCGACCTCATCGAGCCACATCTCGAAACTAGCGGCATCCGCTACGTGCGTTACGACGGCAGCATGCGCAATGATGCGCGCGAAGCCAGTCTCAACAAGCTGCGCAACGACCCCAAATGCCGCGTCCTGCTCTGCTCGCTCAAGTGCGGGAGTCTCGGGCTGAATTTGACGGCTGCGAGCCGGGTGGTGATTGTGGAGCCGTTCTGGAATCCTTTCGTGGAGGAGCAGGCGATTGATCGTGTACACCGGCTCAATCAGACTGTGGATGTGAAAGTCTACCGTCTTACCATCGCCAATAGCGTCGAAGCGCGCATCCTCGAGCTTCAAGAGAAGAAGCGCGAGTTAGCGAAAGCTGCCATTGAGGGGGCAAGGCTGTGGGCAAGCTCAGTATGCAAGATATCCTGTCATTGTTCAGACACGATGCGGAGTACTCCGGCGCGCATGGGGAGAAGGACCGCGAGTATGCGGCGAAGTTTGGGGGCGATGCGAGGTTGCTTGACGGCTCCAATGCTGGGCATGAGGGCGTTGGAGGTGTGATGGGGAGTCAGGGGAGTGCTGGTTCGCAGCAGAGGAGGGCTGGCGGTGGTACGAGGGTCGTCAGTGGTGGGGAGAGGAGGCAGGAGCATGCCGTTTATGGGAGACGGTGGTAGAGCTGGGGTGGGTGAAGACCGATACTGGTGTGGTCGGTCAGAACGCGGGAGCAGGCGTTGAGGGTTGGCATAGAGACGATATACCCTACATCATGAGCTTGTGCTTCGGTTGGACAACTTGATCGGGACATTCGCTCATGTCGTCTACCTGCTTGATGACGGACTCATCAGATGCTTCGCACATTGGACGTGAATTTGCATAACCTATGCCAAGACTGCACTAACTGATCTCTGCAAAACCGTATTTACTAAGCACTGAACGAGATGACTCTCGCACTTCACGTTCTCAAATGCCCATCAATATCTCCCTTTCCCATCCTGTGAGCCTTGACACCCTGCATTGTCATCTGCTACAAGCATCGCGGAAAAGCAAAGCTAATATCTGACCATCTGGCCGTATATCGAACGTCCCAGCCTGGATGCAGTTCGCTGCTCTGTTTCGAGCCTACTACTCCACGAACCCGCTGGCACAGGACGATGCACACCTCACTGGTCTAGACCATCTGCCGTCTTCGTCAACTAAAGCTAGAATGCCGAGCTGGGTCATGCCGTTCCATCAGGATGGGAGCAAGAAACACGGCCTCGGTAGCAAGCCGAGGGACCACCGGCAACTGCAGTTTGTGGCGTCCTCAAATCCTGCTGGCACACGACCAGTCCTACGCCAGGCTTTGGCCCACGTTCAGGTCTGACCGTGAACCCCGTGAGATCGCTGGAAGGAGACCGTCTAGCAGTAGTGGGAACAGCTTCGTCACCATCTGCCACCATCCTATGGCCGTTTCAAGATAAATGGACGAGATTTTTTTTTTTGACGGCCAGCAGTTCCAGGCTCATCCGAGAAGCAACGCGAGTCAACCCAGCTGTAGTCGAGGAGTACGTACCAAGGTGGAAGACCTCCAGATCAGTCCATTGAACGCCTCCAATACCCGCGAAATGCTTGATGGAAACTCTGTGGGGTGAACCTGGGGTAGGTTGCCCTTCGGATTGGTTTCTAGAGCTACAGCGAGCAGGTACATCACATCGGCGACTTCAGCAGACAGGTGGGTTTAAGAACTCTGTGTGGCTGCTCTATTCCCATGCCATTGCACTGGACTCGGTTATCGCCGCTTTGAGACAAGACAGGTCGCTCTGCTACGTGTGGTGCTGTGGCCCAGAGCGATCCATCCACCTGGCACGGCGAACTAGATCCTCGTTAGCTTGCCGCAGGAGCAAGTGACTTCCCCTCATGCCTTTGGGATAAGTATATCCTCCCTGTCGTTCTTCCCCATAGGTTATTTCTTTCTTCAGCTCTCTCGCCCTCCGCGTTCAGCACGATCGTGCCATCTTCGAGCCAGCCATGACGGACATCGAGAAGCACGAACAAGTTGAGCAGCTTGAGCGTATCAAGACTGAGGAAGACTCGAATGGCGGCGACTCGCTCAACCAAGTTCAGACGCACGAGACGATTGGCAAGGTTGATCTCCTCAACAAGCAGGCCTTCAAGGGTGACGAAAGCGATGGAAAGATATCGTGGGGCCCGCGCAAATGGACTGCTGCGTTGTCTCTAGGAATGCTGTATACTGGTAAGTCATGACTATCCGAGGCTTTGAGACAACAACGAGCTGACTCCAGCCTAGGCTCGCAAGTTCCGCTCTATTTCACGGGTGCAACCCTGTCATTCATCGCCGAGACTGTGAACGCTCCATCTGCGATCGGCTGGCTTCCCGTGGCCAACACACTCGCCATCGCTGCTGTGTGTCCTTTCGTGGGGTACCTGCAGGATCTGTTCGGTCAGAGCCTCGCTCACCACCAGACTTGGACTGGAAGCTGACTAGGACAGGCAAACGCTATATCGCACTGTTCGGCGCCGTTCTTCTATGCGTGGGATGTGTGGTATTGGCCACGACTCATACGTTCGGTCAAGCCATCGTGGGTCTTGCCCTCGCCGGCGGCGGTGCGGGGATTGGCGAACTGACCGGACTCGCTGGGTACGCCAGCTCGCAACAACTACACTAATAAGTACAGTCTACTGACACGCCATAGACTTGCTGAGACAGTGCCGGTCAGGCATCGAGGCTACTCGCTGGCTGCTTTGACAGCCCTCGTTCTGCCTGTTTGCCCATACGTTCTGTATGCCCAGTTGTTCTCTCATCATTCATCAATCGGATGGGTAAGTTGTCGCACAAGCTCCTTTCAGGACGACAAGATGTGTTGTAGCACTGGCTGACACTAACCTTAGCGTTGGGGTCCATGGATCTCCTTCATCTACAATGCCATTACCCTCTTCGGCTTGGCGTTCACCTACTTCCCACACGCCCATCTTCGCACAGAAGGCATGTCGAAGATGGCCGTCATCAAACGCATCGACTTTGTTGGCGGTTTCCTCTCCATCGTCGGACTGACCCTCTTCTTGGTCGCTCTTCAATCCGGTGGTAATTCTCATCCATGGACATCGCCAACGGTACTTGGCTGTTTGCTCGTCGGCATTGGACTCTTGGCTACCTGGTTCGTTTGGGAGTGGAAGTTCGCTAAATACCCCATGGTCCCCTTCGAACTGTTCAAGGGCCAACGCGTTGTCGGGTTTTCCTTCGCTGTTGCTTTCATCGCTGGAGCCAACTTCTTCAGCTTGCTCAACTTCTGGCCTTTGACCATCTCGACTGTATGGGACCCGGATCCGGTCAAAATTGGTCTTCGAGCTCTACCTGTCGGCTTCTCGGTTGCCGTTGGTGCTATCGTACGCATGCCTTTCAGAATCGCACAATGTCTTCAACGAATTTGCTGACACCTTTCACAGTTCTGGAACGCTCTTTATCTGTCTTCACTGCAAAAGTCAAATGGGTACTGTTCCTAGCCGCTACGATGCTGTGTGCCTTCGGAGGCGCTCTCAGCGTCATGAACCCAGAGAATGTAGTCACGAGCGTTGCGCTTGCTACCCTTGCGGGTTCGGACTTGGTGGTGTGATCGTACCGGCCGCCACTGTGGCCATGATCGCAGCTCCGGATGCGCTCATCACCACCTGCGCTGCCCTTTCCCTCAGCGTCCGTGCCGTCGGCGGCGCCATTGGCTACTCGATCTACTATAACATCTTCGTGGAACACCTAACCCCGAATCTCACCAAGCTCGTTCCGGAATACGCCATTGCCGCAGGCCTACCTCTTGACCAGGCTGCGACTTGGATTCCAGCTTGGTTCGCAGACCCCGTTTCTGCTGGCAAAATGCCGGGGATCACGCCGCTATTCTTGAGGGAGCTTTGACGGGTAGTCAGTGGGCGTATGCCGAGTCGCTCCATTATGTCTGGTAAGAAGTGTCTGTCCTAATTCAATGACATCGGTGCTGACGTACATCCAGGTGGGTGAGCATCGCATTTGGGGTTTGCGCCATGATCTGCGCGGCGCTGCTTCCAGACACCGAGAAGTTCCAAACGAACAGAATTGCCGTAGAGCTGTCTTAGATCTCTTGCAACCCGGCATGGATAGAAACGAAGTGCACTTTGATAACAGCTGTGCATGTTTGGTGTGTATCTAGCTGTATCGCCTTTAGTACTGCTCGTACATCGTCATGTCATCTCGAGCTCACGCCTTCATCAACTCGGGTACCTCGGTAATCGGCTTCGTTGCATGCTGCGAATGCCTCCCGACAAAGCCCCACCGAATCTGGTTTGGCATCTGCACCTCCTGGCCTAGCTCATCGGCCCACGCGAAGACCAAACCTGGGTTCTTCTGGAAACCTCGACCCACGGTGACGAGATCAAGCCCATCCTTCTCCAAGAGTTTGTTCGCCAGCGTAGCGTCCTCGATGCTTCCCACCGAGCCGACGGCCATCTTATCGCCAACGGCTTTCTTGATCTTGATGGCGAAGGGTGCTTGATAGGCGGGCGCGACGTGCGGATGTTGCAGGGGATGGTTGCCACCTGAGCTAACATCCAAGACGTCGACGCCAGCGTCCGCGAGCTTTTTGGCCAGCTCCGCACTGTCGTCAACTGTCCACGATTCTGGGACCTTGTTCTTGTCGGCTTCCTCGAGCCAGTCTGTTGCCGAGATGCGGACGAAGAGCGGCATGTCCTTCGGGATGGTGTTGCGGGTCTCCTCAACCTGTGATGTCCTTGTTAGCATGCAATCGTTTACGATGCTGTTGATGGACGTACAAGCTCCATGACCAATCGAGTCCTGTTCTCGAAGCTACCGCCATACTTGTCCTTACGTTGGTTCGAGACGGGAGAGACAAATGAATGCAGAAGGTAGCCTGACCAAAACTAGTCAGCATTTCGTATCCCGCCAGGCCGATGGGGCGACGTACCGTGGGCGCCGTGGACTTCAATGGCGTCAAACCCCGCCGTGAGTGCACGCTTCACCGAGGCGTTGAACGCCTTCTTCAGCTCAGCAATATCATCCAACGACATTTCCTTTGGCTTGGCATGGTTCTCGTCCCAGGGAATCGCAGACGGAGCATATACGTCGTCCGGCCATCCATTGAGCTCCTTAGTGGCGAGCAAGCCGCCGGAAAGCCAGGGCGCGACAGTCGAAGCCTTCCTTCCGGCGTGGCCGAGTTGGATCATCATGTTCTGGCCTTGCGAGTGTGCGAAGTCGACAACTTCCTTGAGAGGAGCAATCTGGCTATCTTTCCAAAGGCCAGAGTCCTCTGGAGTGATGCGGCCGTTGGCGGTGACCGAGGTAGCCTCCACAGTGGCGAGTCCTGGGCCGCGCTGGACAATGCCTAGAAACAGGGAAAGGTTCAAGTCAGCCTATGTCTCCTAATACATCCACGCAGTCTCAGATATAAACTCGCCTCCCATATGGGTCTTGTGCCACCTTTGTCACACGTCAGCGCCGGATCATCAATCAAATGGAGCTGCTACTTACATCGTGTAATGTCCATCGTCCGCACTGTATTGGCACAACGGCGAAAGCATGATTCTGTTCTGCATAGTCATCCCACGCAACTTCAGCGGCTTGAAGAGCTTGGGAACGCTCTTCTGGTCATCAGCGACGAGCGCTGTCCCCGCCGGAGGATTCTGAGCAGGCGTGAAGTATGGTACTGCTTTCGAGGGCCGATTGTAGTTTGTGGCCGACTCATCTGGCTCATGATGGATGTTGTGGTGGGACGTCATCTTTGCTGACTTGTTATCGGATTTCTCGATTGGGGAATTTGTATTGCCGTGACAATCAATGTTGTTGACGGCTGGTGTTTTGAGCTGGAGTGAGGTTGTTTCCGGGTGGATCAGTGACGTGTGAGTGATCAAAGACTGACGACGGAAGGAAAGGAAGATTGCATATACATATACTACCTGGGGACAGGCTGGCGATGCATCATTTCTTAAACTTCACAATAAATCGTTTTTGAAACCTTCGTGGATCTATGCGGATGTCTCGGTAGACGTCAGGGCCGGCTGCAATGGAGAAATCTCGCGTGCTTAGTAAAAGGTGAGGTGAGAGAAACTCTCAAAGACACATGCCGCTCTGCCACCGAGAGCTGCTGTACCTGTCGCCACCAGTTCGGAAGCAGCTCTCATTGGCTCTCACGCTTGAGCAAAGGTTCCACGGAGACAAGCTATTCGAGCATACAGCCTGTATCCGAACCAAGAACCACCTTTTACCAGTCTCAACGTCAGCATCAGAAGCCCACGGAGATATGCGGTTGGGATTGAACGAAGCGCTCCATATGCCGTTGGTCTGGAAGGCCCGTTTACACCAGCATGCCTAGATTAGCTGGCTCCGATCATCCCAGATGCAGTTGGCGAGTAGCTGAACGTGGCACATATTGCGCCTTCTCCACAATAAGACCAAAGGTGAAGCTCACGAGCAGTCAGGCACGCTGTCGTCCACAAGTAGGCATAAGGGAAGTTTGCCGTTAACTTGAAAGTGTTATTAGGTCCTCGTCTACCCTTCCCATCGTTTCAACATCAAATCCGACTCCTCCAACGTCCAGCGCTTGTACCATCGCAGATAACCAACGATTACCATCTCTTTCGCGAATCTGTTCGGCTCTACGATCCGTAAGGCCTTGCAGTCTGCCCACCATTACCACGGTAGCTTGTGTCATAGCCATACTGATCATCTGGTACAGCGTAACCCTTGTTCTCAAACATCGGCTCTGATCGCTCGCTGTAAGGGCCAATCGATGGTCTTGGCTCTTCCCACGCTGAGCTTTCTCTCGGCGCTGCCAGGCCGCCTTGCTCATAAGCTCCAGTATCTGTGAACGGGCCATTGCTTGCGTTCGGACGGGACTTTGTATCGATGTCGTGGAGACGGTATACACCGCGCATTGTCTGTTGGCGGCGGACGTAGAGATCGAGAACGAGGGCTGCAATTGTGGAGAGCCTGCCCATCACGTTAGTCAGTCTCTTGAACCAGACTGAGTAGAGGGCGCTTCTTACAGTCCGAGCAGCGCAAACGTGAACAGTGCCTTGTAGATGCGGCACACCATAACCCCGACTTCTTCACGCCAGTGCTCAATGTCGCACACGTTTGCTAGCGTTCCCGACATGTACCAGGTGAGCAGAGACCAGCTCAACGCCCATAGCACCAAGAGAAACGAGTTTATGGCAATGTTCAGGCGCGGGTTGAGGCCAATGCAGCAATGCATGACAATCGTGAAGAGGAGGGCGGCGACGGAGGCGAGGGAGGCTGCCATGAGCTATCCTGACGTTAGCTAGCCGTAATGCTTGGTCCGGGGCCACTCTTTCCTACCCAGATGAACGTCCACGGAGTCTTCCAGTGATCGTGCGCCAGATGGTACATGAAGTACGACATGACGCTGCCCACGATCAGACTGCTGATCAGCTGCATCGTCCGAATGCCATGGAAGAGGAATCGGGGGTAATGGCTCGGAGCCGTCTTTGCGCGGCGGTCAAAGAGAGGCATCTTGTGTGTCGTCGTTCGGTCGCGAATGTGGTACTGCACTTGAAGGTACGTGGATAAGGAATGACTGAAAGAGACAGAGAAGTTGAGACGGAAGAGGGTTGGTGGTATCAGGCACTCTACATCAGGCTGCCCGGAGCATCTTGCAGGGAGGAGGGTTTCCTGCAGGATGCCGTTTCTCGGCAGTCTATATTCGGTTCTCGCAAAGCTGAAACCCCTGCCCGTTAGGCCAACCGCGCTTCAGTTTGGTCAAAACCCTTGGGTTACGGGCGCGTGAGCATATCACAAAGAATGTACCTTCTTTTGAGAAATCAGAAAGTTCGACTGAGTGCTGGAAGCTTGACTAGACACTTGACGTAACGTTGCTCAAGCGTAGTTGCACAATTACCTCAATTGTCTAGTCAAGTCGCGGCTACATGCCAGATTGGGGAACACTGCGGCGACTTTTGTCAAGCAGACCTCGACCTCAAGCGTTGTCAGACTCGGGCAAAAGAAGCTAACCAGAACACATTCTTGCCGAGCCGTATCGTACGTGAGGTAAGACCGGAATCGCGAGCATGTCTGCGGGAGTCATGCAGACCGACCTGCTGGAGCCAACGTGGCCATGCCAATAATGTCGAAGACTGTGCGATAAAGCATCCGCTATGTTTCTCACCCGCTGGAAGAGTCCAACAGACCAGGGCGGTGACAGCTTGTTGGAGTACAAATATAGCCTGCTGAAAAGCGCGAAGACAGGCATCCGTCTTGCTCAGCTCTTGCCTGGGAGTGGCAACAAAGGCGTCTCGATCAATCTCGTGGACAGCTTCATTACTGGAACGAACCAGCTGCAGTATGATGCGTTGTCGTACACCTGGGGAGACGGAGACCGCTCCAAGTCGATCAATTGCGGTGGTAGACGGCTCGCGGTCACTACGACCTTGCTTGAGGCACTGCAACGCTTCCGACGACCCGATCAGATTGTCACGCTCTGGATTGATCAGATCTGTATATGTCAGGAGCGGATCAAGGAGCGAAACGCTCAGGTCCAACTGATGGGCAAGATTTACAAGGGCGCCAGAAAGGTTATCGTCTGGCTTGGCGAAGACTACGATGATAGTAAAGCTGGCATGCAGTTGGCGAAGCAATTGCTGCATATTGCGAGGTATCAACCAGTGAGCGGGCTGACGCCGGCTGATCTCGAGACTCATGGCCTGCCAAAGCGGGGGCACAGGCGTTGGCTTGCGCTGTCTGCAATTTTGAGAAGGCCATGGTTCTGGCGAACTTGGGTAGGTGGACCGACAGGCGAAGAAGCCCAGCCTGCCACCTTCTCGCCTTATTTGTGATATTCAGTGACACGCGCTGATCGTTCCCAAAGATTGTCCAGGAGGTCGTGCTCAACCCGAACGTCGAGCTGGTGCTGGGACCATCAATGCTGACTTGGGATGAGCTGGAGTCCGTAGTCTCGTTACTGGAAGGGCCAATGCCCAAGGTCTGGCAGCTCGACCAAGCAATCTCCGCCTCTGAGCTACCGTTCTCTCGTATCAATCGTATCCGACTCCGTCACCAGAGACTCATCGTTACTCCTGTGACGCCATTGCAAGTCGAGGTCGCCTTCGATAACTTCGTCCAGGAGCCAGAGTCAGTTTTCCCAGGAGCGGACGAAGACGATGATCCGCAGCTGCTGGATCTCCTGCTTATGTCTCGTGGTCTAGGAGCCAGCGATCCTCGAGACAAGATCTACGCCTTGCTCGGCCTGGGAAAGCATGACATAGACCCTGACTACTCCATGTCGCCGGAAAGCGTCTTCACCGATTTTGCTCTCCAGACCGTAGGCGTAGTGACAGACATGGCCAGCCGCCACAGATCCGCCAGCCTTGACCTGTCTTCAAATCTGCGAGAGGTACGAAGAGCGCTGATCCTTGTATCATGTGCTGGGCGGCACAACCAGAAGCTGAGTTTGCCATCATGGGTACCAGACTGGACCGTCAACCTCAGCTCAAGGCCACTCGTCTTTGGTCTAGGCCACCGCTTCTCGGCCGGAGGGGATAAGCTTGGTATGTTTGATTGGCATCCAGATTTTGGCTTCCAACTTTGTGGCAAGCTCCTGGACGCAGTCGCTGTGCACGGGACTATCCATCTCGACTACGATGCCTCCAGCAGTAGCGGTCCTCACGAGATTATCCGGAAATGGTGGCAAGAAGCGCAGCAGATTGCTTTCCTGCGCACAGCGCGCTCACCCGGCAGTACCCGGAACGTTGACGCTTTTGAGGCTCTTCGGCGCGACCTCTCAATCTGTAAGCATGGCTACTACATCAGTGGAACGCGGAAAGGTCGGCGCAGCAGTTTGCTGGAAGAGATCGACAACCTTGACGAAGCGATGCACAGTGCCTCGCAGACGCTCACGCTTGGACCAACACGAGGCCGTGTTCTGTTCACAACTACGAACGGGCATGTCGGCCTTGCTCCTCACGGCACAAGGGAAGGCGATCTGGTGTTTGTAATACTCGGAGCGGATGTCCCGTTTGTATTACGGCCATACGATGACGGGTATGAATTTATTGGCGAGGCATATGTGCAGGGCATCATGGAAGGCGAGGCGCTGCAAATGGAGTACATACCAGTCCAGGACATCATGATACGATACGCGTAACAGAGCGTGCGGGCTGAATGGATTCTGCTATAGGCATAGCTTTGTGTTGCGATTTACTTTGCGCAGGCGTGCTCTCACTGGCCCTCCAGGACCCGAGACACTATACTCCCGGGAAGCTTTTGTACACTGGCGACGATTCGCCGCAAGCTCCACTGACTACGGTACTACAACGCAGCGGTATCCAACGCCACGACAGCACCGCCCAATATTCCCTGCGGCAGCGCTTCCGTCAGCCCTCCGTCCGTCACGACATACAACGTCTCGGCGTCCCTCTCCGTGCGGCCGAACTTGCAAGCCGTCGGCCCAGCGATAACCGCCGTATCATTCACAACAACCTTAAAATTCCATCCAGGCTGGACAAGTTCGACGACAGTATCCTGTGGGCCACCAACGAGCCACGCATCGCCCGCCGCATCGAAGGTAAAGTCATCGTCTGCTCCGCCCTGCTTGTGGCGAAACAGCACCTCAGCCGGACCAGCTTGATCTCCGGTGAGCGGATCGATAGCAATGCGCCCGAAGTGGCCGTTCCGGAAGGAATTGGTCCAGTACAGCATGCCGGGCTCATCGGGCCGGAACTGAAGGCCGTTGACTCCAATGATAGTTGGCGCATCTGGGGCCGGCGTAAGGGCGTGCACACCTTCGATGGCAACATCGTATCTGCTGGTCTTGGTATCGAGGCCGTAGACCTGGCCCGTACCGCAGTCGGCGATGACGACTGTACTTGGGTTGTTCGGCAGCGATGCCATACCGTTCAAGAATGCCGCTTCGGGAATATCGGTCAGCTTTTTGACCTTGGCACCATAAAGCCTCCATGCTCTCCTCCTTGCCATCCCCCTTCGTGAGCACATTTGCTCATATCGATACTCCCACACTCCAACTGCCGTCCGTCGCTTTCGCAGTCTCGACGGAGTATGTTCCCACGTTGACAGCAAAGACGTCAGGCGCATACTCGGCGATCCCTAGCACGCTAGATGACTCTGGGAAAGTATAGATGTGTCGGGCATTTTGGGTGACCGGGTCGACTTCCCAGACGTCTGGAGTCGGATAGATGAGCGTTACGAGGAGGTTGCCATTGGAGCGGACGGCGATGTTCTCGATCCAGGTCTCGTTGGGGAACTGATAGATGGTGCGCAGGTGCGAGTTGCCTGATGGCTTCGCGATAGGCGCATGGAGGGGCGTAGAGAGGGTGAGGGAGGAAAACAGGAGGAGGATCGTGGTGAGGTAGAGCATTGTGAATGAGTAGTGAGAGTTGTAGATGAGTTGCAGGAGTGAGGAGTATCAGAGGAACTCTACTGCAAGCATGGCTGCGCACCTCCTCACTTATAGCGGCTGCGTTGGGCATGTGCATTGTCAGCCCTTCGCTCAAGGGTGAGATGCTCCATCGCGAGGGACCTTCGGACGAGGCGATTGATTTCACATCAACCAGAACAGTCTGCTTGCTCACAAATCTGAAAGCCTGAGCTCATGGATCGGTGGGTTCGAGATGCTGTCAGTGCTTGTTGATCATGTCGTAGGATGACGGAGCAGGTGAGGCCCCCAGCTAGACAGCACAGACGCGTATTCGACCTCGTCGACCAACTCAGGGGCAATGGAAAAAGAGTCGAAAAGGATCGGACGTTGACCCTTCGCCTTTTTGAGTAGTGACCTTTTCCCGGGAACGATCCGCAAACGTTTGTAGTACTGAGCAGGGCAGCGTAGGATTACCAAGCGTATGTGGTGCATTGACCATGCTATCCTGGCGGCGAGAGTTCATGGCGCTGCGGGTCAATCAGAACGGCAGCAGTCATGCCGAAACATTGCTGAGGTATTAGCAGGCCACAACAAAAAGTTTCTCGAGACGTGGGAGACGGAGATTGCTTTGCGAAGGTGCCAAGTTCCATCGATTAGTGAACGCTGACTTGTGCGTTCGTAAGCACAGACTTGACGCAAATTTGATCGATGTGAGCCTATGCAAAAGCCTAATAGCCAACTGTCCCTGCCAAGTACATCTTTCTTCCTTCAAAGCGAAGAGGAAGCAGGCGTCTGCCTCCGACTCGAGCTCAACGGTGGCGGAGGAGGTAAGCTGAAGTCCGCCAGACTGTCCAACAGCGGTTCGCTACCCAGGCCAACGCTTCCATCCATTCCGTGGTCGAGATCGAGTAGGCGATGCTTCTCTGGCGAGGTCCACGGCGGCAAAGGCAGAGGAGAACTACTCAGAGACTCTGCCTGCCAATTCGAGCTCGGCTTTTGAGGAGAGCTTGACACTGTGAATGCTTGGCTCTTCTGCTGATGTCCAGGAGTAGGTGGCAGCGAGAAAGGTTCGGCTTTGACCAGATTCTGTCGTGAAGACGCTCGCGGTGCTATTGAGGCCTGAGTCGGGACGACGGTGCTGACTTGCGATGCTCGGAGGGGAGGAGGGAGGATGGTACATGCGTGTCCTCGGCGCTCTCCCTTCTCCGCTCGGTGTCCAGCTGATATTGGGATGGCGGTGGCGGTGAAGAAGGCACATTCACGCTAGTGATCGGTGGCACTTGAACGCCAGATTCGTACGCACTGTCGTCTTGTTGAGTAGTTACCACAAGACTCGCAGCCGCTGCGGCCTGCTTGGGAGCCTGTGAGACATGACGCTCCCCATGATCTGACGGCACACTCAATAGCGGCGCCAAAGGTCCGCCGATCTCCTGCGATGCGCAGTCTGAGACCATGCCAATCCTCTTCACCATCTTGTCGTCACAGCCAACGTCGAGATCCTCGTCCTCTGTCTCACTGTCTTCGCCGGCAGCCGGCAAGCGCTGCTGAGTTTGAGTCCACGTAAACCTACCTGCGTCTCTGTCTAGAGCCGAGAAGGCAGGATCGAATGTTCCCTCTGGATAGTATTCGTTCGACGCGTGGTATCCATCGTTGTCCATCATTTCGTGTGCATAGGAATGCTGCGCTTGTCGCCTACCATCTTCAAGCTCAAGTTCTACATCCAAGTCGTCTACCTGTGAGTCCTGCACTGTCGCTACCCGCCTTAACTTTCGCACCGGTCGTTGCTGTTGCGAGTCTTCGCCAATCGTCTCATTCGATGAGTCGCGTTGTGAGTCTGGAACGGTCCCCGTCCGCTGAAGAGTTGGGCGCTTGACGTTCGTGATCGATATACTAGCTACACCAAGGTCTTCGCTTTGCGAGTCTTGCACCGTAGTTTTTCGCTGTAGACTCCGAGGTGGTGGCGGAGGCATAGGACATGTCCGAAGGGAGAACTCATCCGTGGCTTCGGCTGCACATTGCTCGAGGTCTTGATCTGGCTCGTCCTCTGGACGCTCCTGCTGTTGTCGCGCCTGTTGGTTGGCAAAGCGAGTTCGTTCGAGCATCTTCAAGCTCATGTTTTGCGACTCTGGACATTGCCGCGTCTTGATCGGAGAACGGGCGTCGACGCTCCTGTCCTTGAGTGGTGACCTCGACGTACTGCGGTGGCGGCGAGCCGATCGTTGTATTGAAGTAGCCGTACTCGGAGGCGTCTGCGAAGATAGCACTTCTACAAAGCGGACTTTCTGTGGTGTTCGTAGTTTCTGTGTTGTTGTTATTGATCTAATGTCAATCACATCATCAGCTTCATCCTCGAGCAAGGCATGCTGAGAGGATTCTGCGATCTCCGGCACTTGGTTCTCTCCGTCGTCGTCCTCCGTTGTCACCAGCGGTGCAGAAGGACCAACTTTCATGCTATCCTCAGCGCTGTCTATTTCTTCCTCCGTCTCAGAATCCTGCCATATCTGGAAGCCGTCCTCATCCATGCCCGACCGCCGCGGCTGCTTCATCCTTCCAAGGTAGTCGACCTGGGTGAAAGAACTTTGGCCTGCCTCTCTCTTCTCCAACTTAGTCTTCCCTTCCCTCTTTCCTGAGGACTTAGCATCCTGTTTGCGCCTCTTGGCAGGGGGCTCCTTATACTCGTCGTTGTCATCACTGCTGGAGATGTCGACAAACTCCCTGGGGGTGCCAACCCATTGCATCTGCGTCAAGGACGACTGCTTCTTGTTGAGGGTCGGTAAGGATGAAGCGGGCTTCGTAGTCCGCCGTTTGGAAGAGAAGGTGACCTGTCTCTTGGGCGGCGGCAAAGGCTTGAATCTCCTGCCGCCATCTGAAGATGAGCCGGTAGGCATCTTGACATGGCGAAGCGATGTTGACTGTTTTGGATTTTGATTTGGGATTTGGGGAAACCCAAGGAAACCCCAGCCCAACCCAACCCAAGAACGCGTGCCAGGAAGACGCGACTGGGTCTTGGCGTCGTCAGCGCCTCTCAAAAATCAAGACCTCACTTCAAGTCTTTGCGTTCACATTTACCTACTCGAGTCGTAGGCACATAACAGTCATGGCGGAAAGCGGTAACGGTGGTCACATGAGACCGCCGCAAGCCATCCGAGACGTCTACAAGCGCTTGCAGAGAGCAAAATATGTCGATATGGAGCATGAAACTCTGATCGCTCGAAACGGCCTAAGGACCTGGTTGCCGGACAATGATAAGGTATCTCCAAGAATCATCTTCGAAGACTTCGCCGAGACCAAGTCGGAGGCACCTCCCGGTCTGCCAGGCCCAGAGATGTGCGACATACCCGGTAAGATCAATGCCCATTCCCAGTGTCCAGCATCCTTTGTATTCTGAGAAAGGGTAAGTAGGTCTTCTCATCTACCGCTCTTTACTACCTCAAGAAGTTCAGCTTCTGCTTCTGGACAAAGTCTTCCATCGAGATCTTAGAAACCCTGAGCACTTGACCAACGTACACTTACATTACGATGTTCCTTACCCAAGCCTTGGGACCTCCTACTTTGACAAGACTGCCTCGGATCTTCTGTTCAAACCGCAAGATCCAAGTTTGCACAAGCTGTTCAGCACTCACCAATACCTGAACAAGAAACTACGCTGGATGACTTTGGGAGGGCAGTACGACTGGACCAACAAGGTGTACCCTTCCGAAAAACCGCCACCCTTCCCGCCTGACATGGCCAAGCTTATCGGAGATCTCTTCAGCATGGTACCAGAGGCCGCAATTGTGAACCTCTACTGCCCAGGCGACACACTCAGCCTTCACCGAGACGTGAGCGAAGAGTGCAACAGGCCACTTGCCAGCATCTCGCTAGGCTGCGATGGTATCTTTCTGGTGGGACTCGACGGCGAGACGGAAGCCGACGAACCGCGGATAGCAACTTTGAGGCTACGAAGCGGCGATGCTGTCGTCATGTCAGGACAGAGTAGGTATGCTTGGCACGGCGTCCCGAAAGTCCTTGAGGGTACCTGCCCGAGCTGGATGGAAGACTGGCCCCATGTTGGAGATGAAGCGGAGAAGTTTAAGGAGTGGAAAGGCTGGATGAAGGGAAAGAGGATTAACCTTAATGTACGGCAGATGTTCGCATGACAAGAACGCTATCGCACCTATCGACTTGATAGCTATCACGTGTAGCAGACAGCAGTGAAGATCGACTGCAAGAGCTCGGCGACAACATTTAGTCTTCAGCCTCAGCACGAGCTCCGGGTGCACCAGCAATAGTCCCCTATTCCATCTCATTGCGCACCGCCAATCCCATCAACCACAACGATCGAAAGCAGACTCGCCAGCTCCACCTCACCAGTGCGTTTCATCTCCTCCACCAGCCACATCAACGACTCCAACGCAATCTCCCGATACACCGCCCCGTCTCGCCTCGATTCGTGCGATCTTGCTGCACCGGGTCGAGCTTTGGAGTTCTGAAGTGGTGCCACGCTCCCCTCAGCAGTTCGTGGAAGATTGCATCACCCCAGACGAAACCGCCGAATATACGGAGGGCTTTGAATTCGCAGCGGCCGGGGCCCTGGTTGTCGTGGTTGAGGAGGAAGCCGATAGTCTGGATTTCTTGGAGGATCCAGGTGGGGAGGGAGGGGATGGTGCGGGCTGTGAGGACTGGCATTTTCGTGTCTGTGTCGGGTGCAATTGGAAACTTGGTGTTGTGAGAGAGTTGTGGATGGAGTGAGAGGTCTTATAGATGACTGCTCCTGGAAATAGTACCATGCTTCCTGCGCTTCCCACAGCCGACTGTGTTTGCCTTCACCGGAGGCTTTGTTACTAGACTTTACACCTTGTTTCTGCTGCTGTGTTTGGCATGCTCTCGAGGCTTTGTAAAATGCATGAGACTGCTTGTGCGGACTAGACGCCATAACAAAGATCTGGCATGCGTCGACAACGTAGCAAGCACTCACCAAAACTTCCATTGTGTTGTGGATTTAGTTGACAGAACACGCAGGCGGCACACGATGGTTCCCTTGAGTACCTCCTGTAGAGGTGGTAACGTTGCGAGGTTGCCAGCGTGAGCAGCATGAACGCGGGTAGCTTTAGACACTATGACTTCCATCAAGCATCGTAGACATGCGGTCACTCTTCCAACGCACTTCGCCCAATACGAGCGCTAGCAAGGTCATTCCCAGCCACATCCACTGCAAGCCTGGATCGTACTCGTACGCCTCACCGCCGCTGACTGTGAGCATGACCACCGTTGAAGGCTCGTTGTCAACGCTTATTCTCAAACACCGTCCAGCCATTCTTCTGCGACCACCCAAGAACTTCCGCCAGATCCAGTGCCACATCCTTCGATTGCTCAATCGCATCGTCAAGTTGACCGACGCCTTCTTCCCCGTAGTGGTGAACATGCTTATGCTTCGTGTCCTCGCCCTTCTTGGCAAGCTCGTCTTCACGAGCTCGCTCATCAGCGAGCGTCTTGCTCCACGCCTCAGTGCCCCAAAGTAGTGCAGCGAAGGTGCCGATAGATGCAAGCTTGCTGCGACTTTTCGTGCTCTCGGTGTCTTTGGCGATGAGAACATACGCTTTAGCGACCGTGGTCAGGACTGACGTCCGGGGTTGCGGTGTCACGCGGTAGTTGCCTGCTGCGCTTGTCGTTAGGTTGGCCATGTTGAAGAAGTTGGATGGTGCACAGGTACGTTATCGTTGTTGTTCAAACAAGCTCCATGGGTTCTAATAGCATCGGAAGTGTGCAAGGTGGCCACACGCAGATGGAACTTCTATCGTGCAACCTATGTTTGCGTTGTTGTGGTTGTTTGCTGTTATATGCAGCAAGCATTCAGTGCTGATTGTCGATCGAGTCGATAGCAATAGTGTGAGCCACGTCAAGGTCAGTAAAGGATAGCAAGAAGTCACAGACAAGTGGAAAACATTCTCGTTCGATAGCGATGCCTTATGAGTCGTAGACACGCACACTGTTCGGGTGGCAAGTTACCGTCGTAGTAATCGCCATAGCATACGACCTCGTGGCCGCCTACTCGAACAAGTCCGCCCCCAATAGCCGCGCCTCCTCAAAACATCCGCCAAATCGGCTTCCACCTCCTTCAACTGCTCATTCGCATGCCGAAACAATCTCATCGCTTCCTTTCGATAGCCGTCGAGACCAGGCTTGATCTCTTCAATCTTCGCTTTAGTCAGCTCTTCATGCCAGAGCTCTTTGCCCCACACGACTCCCGCGAAAGCGACAATAGCGGCAGCGTTGGTGCGGGCGTGATGGTGCATGTGGTCTTTGTCGATAAAACAGTATGCCCTGGCCAGCGTCTTGAGTATAGATGGCAATGGCAGAGGAAAGCTGCGGATGGGTGTTTTGTCCTTCATGGCGTCGGAATGTCCATGTTTAGCGCTTAATGTGCATACACCTTCGGTTACAAGCCTTCTGAGCAGTGCAAGCGTGCTTTATAACAGAGCTCTGTTTGCAGAGGAGTCGCCAGCTTGCGGATTGTTTGTCGTGCTGCGATTCCTGGAGTCGTTGCTTGCTCTCCAGACGAGGGATGGCTATCATTCCTCCGAGCAAACGAAGCGATGCTGATGCCGCCACACGAGATCGAGATCCTGTACGTCGACAAAGCATCGATGCCATACACAGCCTAAGCCAGCTCATCCCTGGCCTCGCCTTTGATCCGGACTTCCACAGCTGCGTGTTCCAACGTTCGTTCTCTTATGCGAGATCGTCTACCAGCTCGATTGCTGCGATGAGACATACACCGCTGAGCGGATCTCGACCACGGCATAATCTGCTTTAAAAGACTCAGCATCATCATTTGGGGCTTACCGTCGACTACACACACCAACAAGATGGTGCAGTCCTACCGCAGCATCCCAGTTCCAGGCGACACCGTCCTAGATGATCTCGCCAGCGCATACCGCTTATTGCTCCAGCACTACACATCTTTCGAAAAGATCCACGGCGCTCTTCAAGCCTTCGCCGAACTGGTCTGGGGCATTGATCGCTGGAAAGCCAAGCTCTCAGAAGCAGCTCGAGCTCAAGGGATCCTTTCCATGCGAGATGGAAAGCTGGTACGGGAGTACACGGAAGCTGGGAAAGGCCATATAGCCGAAGGACACTATCACAAGCTTGCCCTCGGCAGGATTCAGAAGGTGCAATTTGGGCTAGCGAAAATCGATACAGAATCCGAAGGGGAGTTGGGCTTCATCTTCGCAGACGCCATCCTTGTTGGGGATCACCGACCAGTGTGCTTCTGCCAGACCGAATGAAGTTGGTGGATGGTCGGTAAGGTGCGCGAAGGCGGGGTGTGATTTGAAGAAGTTTCATGCCCCATGTGTTGGTGTCGGAGATCTGGAAGAGGCGCATGCGACGGGCTGGCTATGTGCTGCGTGCAAGGCGTTGTCTGAAGATCGGACTGCCCGGATGAACGAGTAGCGGCGGTCTTGCACAGAGCTTGAGTGTAGCGTGTCCAGATCATAGGCGGTTTGGATGTCTGCATGCAAAGTGAAGGGGGCCTTGTCTAAAAGCTGAGCACCAAGACGTTTATGAAACAGAACGTCCGTACGCTAGCGTAATCTTGAGCGGCCAATGAGGTGTCTACCGTGAAGCTTGAGATACTCAGTACTTCCCAGGCCCAAGGCCGTGAGATGATTGCTGTTGGCTTGCGGGATCGCGAACAGCACCCTCAAGATGAGAACGATTGCCCGGAGGATCTAGTACGTGCATGGCGAATAGTATGTTGCGCAGAACATCTGCTAAAGTCAAAGTAGGCCGAAAGTAAGTGCGTTCGAACGAAATACGTTTTGTACAAAGGTAGACCGGAACAGTTGAACACACCTGATACCCACAACCGCTCACTTGATCTTCTTCGCCTTCAACCGTATCGTCTCCTCGTTGACGAAGATACCCTTCCCCTTGTACGGCTCAGGTACCCTCCATGCCCGGATCTCCGCAGCGAACTGCTTCACCACCTCCTTCTCGATACCCTCAAGCAGTATTCGCGTCGGCTGCGGACAGCTTGCTTTCACTCCAACCGGCAGACCGAGCTCGATAGGATGTGAGTAGCCAACTTTTAGTGAAACGAATTTCTGGCCGGGGTATGCAGGCTGTTTGGTGACGGCCTTGCCTTCGACGGTGGCTCGGTATCCGACACCCACGAGGCGCAGGATGGCGGTATGGCCTTCGCTTACGCCCAGAATGTGGTTGTGTAGGTATGCTCGTACAGTGCCTGTATCACCATCAGTGTTTCCCCTGTCAATCGCATCTTCGCTGCAACGCACCCCACATCGCCTTCTGCTTCTTATCCTGCTGATCCAGTATGCTCAACCTCCGCGTTCTCGCCGCCTCCTCCACAGCTATACTCATATACGCTGGGATCTCAACGTCCAGCTTCCCAGTGGCCCCGTGATCTCAACGCGCGAAGAGGGTTCATTCCGGCTAATGCCCCTGCCTTGCTTCACTGGCGGCGGAGTGATGATGTCGAAGCTCACTTCTGGCGGAAGTGAAAGCGGTAAGCTGCCGATCTTCGAGCGGTGAGGCGGGGTGGTGGAGAAGTGAGAGCGCTGCGCGGGAGGGGGTGGGTCAGCGCGGGCACAAGGAAGGCCGGCAAGGTGGTGTTGGAGGTGGCGAGGGTGCCGAATGTTGCGCATAACGCTCGCGCCGAGCGCGTGCAATGTGTTGGAGACAACATGGCAGCCAAGCAGCAATGGCAGCAACGCGATATGGATGTGGAATGGGAGTGCTGTTCCTCAAGATCGGAGAAGGCCCGGAGAAGAAACCCATGGCACACAGTACTTTACCCGACCGCATCCCGATACCCCCCTTCCCACTTCCACCACCAACCTCACTCCCACCTTTGCACGTGCTTTTCGCGTGTTCTTCGAGCATCACTCTTTGCAAGTGAGCCGTCGATTTCGATGCATTGAGTGGGCCAATCACGCGTCTCCACTTTTTCATGCAGGAAGACGCGCCAAGTATACCGACTGACAACGTCGACAGTCAGATGTCATCAAAAGACAGTCGCTCTTCGATTGCAACTTCTTCTTCTCGACAACCCTTTGTCTTTCTCCGTCTATACAGCAGCTCGAGTCTACTCTCAACGACGGCTCGACGGCATCGAGAGACCCCAATACTGGGACCGGCAGCGTGATTGAGCTGTGATTCCAACAACATCAGCATTGCCTACGAGGTTCAGTCCGAGACACGGTGCCGCTGCTCAACACTAGCAGCGCTGTGCTTGAGCCTCCTCCTTCCACCGACCTCTGCTCTTCGACATCTGCTTTCCGACATCTACTCTTCGGCATCTAGTTTTTGTACCACTACTTTGACTTTCGCATAGCTCGACACTCGACCTTCAACATGGCATCTGCATTCTTCCTCGTCCTTGCTATCATCAACATCTGCACCACCGCTGCTCAGTCGAGCAGCTTGCTTCACGGTAAAACCAGTCTTACAGCATACGCCTCGCAAGCAAATCAGTGACTAACATTGACAGACGTCGTGCCTCACACCCAGATTTCGATCTCGACGGACAGTTCGTCCGAGGTGCGCTATCCGACAATCTCAAGCAGTCTCTGGACCTCATCGAAAAGGCTGAGACCCTCTCATCTTGCGGCAAGATCGCGACCAGCGCACTACTTCATTCCTGCTCCGCTCTCGAAGGTTCCATCGACCACAGCAGCCAGCTGCCACCAGGTTCAGATCTCCTGATCGAAGAGGAGTCCGACATTTACGCTGCTCGCCTGGCCGTCTGCGAGCTCAGCGGCGCCGACTTCGCCGTACCAACTGCATGCCGCTCATTCGTCCCAGCCCCGGGTGGCAAGAAGACCAACACCTTCAGAGGTTGGCTTTCTCCGAAGGGCGCATCGAAGCCAAGAGCAGCCAACGAATACTACGACGATGTCACCGAAGCCAATCTCAAGCAGTGTCGGAAGGCATTGGGATCGACCACTCAAGCGTGGACGAGCTACAGCAACAGCCGGCAGAACGCAGTGGCCATGTGCCATGCGATGCAGAGCGCGGTGGAAAGAGACGAGTCTCGCCACATCGCGAAGATCCTGGCAAACACCGCTGCTGCAACGACTGAGTCACTGCAAGATGCTTACGAGCACGTTAACGCCATCAAGCAGCAGTTCCACGAGCTTCGCACTGCAATGCCAAGATTCCAAGAGGACCTTGCCACCTTTGACGACGAGGTTCAGCAGAGAGTACAGGAGTACTGGGACCAGTTCGATCAGCTACAGACAGGCGTCGAGAGCTTGATGCCATCCATCGAGCGTGCTCACAGTGGCATGAAAGAGGCCCGGGTCCACCTTGACGCTGTTCTCAGCTCGCATCTGCCTGAGCTGGCGCACGCAATCGCGAAGGCAAGCCAGCAGGTGAGCGAGACGGCAGAGAACGCCGCGGCGGCGTCAAAAGAGGTAGCCTTCACCAAGCAGCGAATGGAGCAGGATCTCATCTCACGCATGGACACCGCCGGCTATGGCTTGGCCGCTATCAACGAGCTAATGCCTCAGCTGAGCGATGTCATTGGAACCACTATCAACAACACGTTGATGTTCTACGATGCTGCAACTGCCAGACAGCTGGAGTTGAATGCTGCGCAGGAGGTCACCATGGATGGTATCGAGCGCATGCACCAGAAGACCACAGATGCAAGCAACAAGATGGACACTCTGAACGGTTGGCTGGACAGCATGGTCGAGAAGGCGAGCAAGTGGAAAGCCGTCGTGGATTCCTACTTGGACAATTTTGAGTTTATGGCCACAGTCGGAACCATATGCTGTTGCTCCATGGTGTTTGGCTTATTCGCCTTCGTCGTATGGTACGACAGGTTCCATGTGAGTTTTGTGGGCTCTTTCGCCGCCTCCATGGGATCTTCCGGCCGTAAGTCAGGGTCGCGCAACATGGATCGTTCACCTGCTAACATCCAATAGTCTTCGCGATCGTCTCTTGCCTGCTCTGGAGCCGCGTCGCCGACTGCATCAAAGCACTTACCGACCTCGGCTCACGTCTTCCGTTCGCGAGCGGCTGGCTTCTCGCTGGCGGTGCTTTGTGCGTGGCGGCGCTCTCGGTTGCGGCAGCAAGATACGTCTTACGTCCATCCGCGCCCCGACTCTGCCGAGCGACGAGTACGACCCATTTAGTCCTCCATCCGGCGCTCAGGCACTCGCAATCCGAATACACGCATTCACGAATCCGATGGACTATCTCGCGCCACGCCCAACTTCGCTCGTGAAGAGCAGAGTGTGATGGGAGAGCGGCAAGACGATGAGGGTGAGAGGGATGGCAGAAGCAGAGGAAAGCAAGACGTCGGATTTCAGCATCTCAAAAACAGTATTTCATCAACATGGGAAAGAAGCTGGGAGAAACGATTTCAGAGGCAATCTGGTGAGAGGCAAACCTCGGGCCAGGCTCGACGATATTCTTAGCAATATCACATGACACGCAATGAGAACAGGCCCGCAGATCGCGGCCTTTGCACATCATCCCCTTCTTGGGTGAACTATTCGTAAGTGCGCCAGCTTATTCTTTCTCTATTGTCCTGACTTTTCTTAACGTGAGACTTAACAATAGCACAGCACCCCAAACGGGAAGTGAAGTTGAATCTCTACTGTGGCAGCCGCCCGAATGATGGGCGAACCTCGCCGAGCAACTACACTGCTATTGTCGCCGCAGAGATGCTGCAAACTCACCAGCAAACGACCAGCACAATACAACCTCGATAATGATAGCCAACTCACCCTGGAAATGGTGAGCTTTCTCGATCATGTCTATTGTCGTAAAGGTGGGCCACGCTCACCGAGCAGCCGCATACCTATTGTCGCCGTAGAGATGCTGCAAAGTCACCGGCAAACGACCTGGACAATACCTCCCTCCGGACAATAGCCCTGGACAAGCTATTGTAGCATCTCCGTTGAAAGAGGCCAGCTCTTCCGCCTCGAACTTGGACTTTCTTCTCTTCAGACACTTCGCAGACCTTCTTGCACGCTCCCAGCATCACGAAAACTCTTCTTCTTTGCTCTGCAGCACCGCCACCAACAGCAAGCTCGTCTATCTTCCACAGAAACCACACATCACAACCAAGCAGCTGGCCTGCACGCTCTCAGCACCACCACCACCAACACCGCTTGCTCCTCTCGCCCTCTTCTTCGGCATCATGGCTTCCCTGGCTCTGGAGATCGTCCTCTGCATCCCGCAGATGGTCCTGTACCTCTTTCTTCTTCTCTGGCTCGCCAATCGGCTCCCTGCCCGCTGCCAAGCGGTGCTCGACTTCTTGTCCTCTCTTCTGGCCCCTGGAGATGCAGCTGCTGCTCCTGCTCCTGCTCGCTCGCCTGTTCGCCCGCTCTCTGCGCCTGGTCCTCGCTCCGCTCCGTCTGCGCCTCCCGTCTGGCCCTGCTCCTGCTGGTTTCTGGCCGTCTGGGACGCCGCAAACCTTCGCCTGGGAGCGCGCCAGCATCTCTGCCTCCGCCGCAGCCGACGACAAAGCGAGCCAGCTCCGCTTCCGCGCCTGGTACGAGCGCCGTGTCCTCGAGAGCCGGCAGCAGAAGACCGTGCGGTTCGCGCCGGCGGCACAAGCTCAGACGATTCCGTCGCGTCCACCAGTGGCGCATCCAGAGCCTATGTCCGCTGTTGCGCCGCCGCCGGTCGTCGAGGCCTGGGACCCGGTGGCGTGGCAGGCCCGGCTGGAGGCCTTCCACGAGGCCATCAGCATGCCGGATTGCTCGGTTCTCCCGGACCTGAAGCTCGCGCTCGGCGCTGTCCCTCCTCCGAAGCAGCAAGCGCCTGTCTGGCGCTCAGAGATGTGGCAAGCACCAGCAGCTCCGCGTCCGCGTCCTCGCCGCCAAAGCCGTCTAGAGCTCCTCCTGCCGACCGCCGCGCCCCCACCACCACCACCTGCGAGCCAGAAATGCAGCAGCAAGACCGCCCTCCTCCGCCTCCCGCAAAGCGCACCCGCCCCTCGCCGGCCGACCCCCGGCGCAAGATCCCAAGGCCGTAGCCACAGCGCCGGCACCAACGAAGCCTGCACCCGCCAGCAGCACCCAGGCCACGCAGCCGGGAACCTTCAAATTCGACTTCACCACCATACCCTCTCCTCCGCCGCCGCCAACACAGTGCCAGAAGGCCTCACAGAGGCACAGAAGAAGCATCGCGCGACGATGCAGACGGCCTTGGACGTTCTCAAAGGCGTCAAGAGCGAGACGGCGGCCCTGAGCGGCACCTACGAGCAGAACCGCACGGCAGCCTGGTGTGCAGCAGTCAAGGGCGCGACGAAAGAGGCGAAGTTGGAGGCTATTGCAAAATCTCTGCGGGTGGTACTAGAAGTGGGCAAGAACGATATGGATGGGCTGAACGAGCAAGTAATGCCGCGTGGAGATTTGGAGAAGATGCTGTTGAAGGGTGAGGAGTTTGATGGGATGGTCGAGGGGTTTAGTGCTGGCGTGGGTGTGTTGAGGGATTCGAAGAGTGTATTGAAGGACTCGAAGGGGATTGCTGATATTGGGCCGGTGATGCAAATTTCGCAGGAGTTGATGCAGATGCAGGGGTTCTTTGGGCAGTATCGAGTGTAGAGGCTGGTGTTTGGGGTTCGGGGATGATGTTGAGAAGTCTGAGACGGTGAGATGGGTGGTGATGAGAGACCTCTGCTGGACAGAGCGACTGCCGATGAATTGGAGCGTACATGAGCACGGGATGTGGTGGGGCTTCGTGGTGCTGCGACGATGGTTTGAGGTCTTGGACGATGAGAAAGATGAGTATGAGCGATCTCTGCTGGCCAGAGCGACTGCTACTGAACTAGAGCATACCCGAACAACGCACAACCTTTCTCCGCACCCCGGCGACAATCCAACCAAACACCCCTACTCATCTCCCTTCTGAAGCTTCCCCTTCAACTCCAGCATCTCGAACCTCACCAGCAGCGTGCAATGCGTCTCCCTAGCCTTCAAGTCCAGCATCCTGATAAAGCACCACTCACCCGTAGTATACATCAACCTCACACTACCCACCGCCAGCACGGGATTCGAAGCGAACTTATCATCGCTCTTGATCAAGATGCGCAAGAAGCTCATCTGGTCATGCTCATATTCCCCACTCAAGGACCTCGTTCCAGACCGGGTCTGTGGGAGGCGGTTGCTCGCCTTTGTGCAGAAGGCCGACTTTGTGCGTTTTGTAGCCTCCTGTTTTGCGCTTTGGCGGGTCGGAGGACAAATTTTGGGAGGTGATGAGCGTGCAGGTTACGTAGGGCATGATGCCATCTTCCTCCCTGTCATTGGGTAATGGAACGTCCGTGGCGCCTGCGACGTGGAGGCGGAGTTTCCGCTTTGATTGTCTTAGCTTGCCATCCCCTCCTTTACGAAGAGCAGGCGGTTTAAGGACGTAGCCGTCAGAGTCGGCGAAGAGTGCCTCGTTGAGCTGGACGCTGGCGTCGAAGGTCTGCCAGTTGAGGGCGCAGATTTGGGCTCCCACACCCCAGAAGGGAACCGGGTTGAGGTTTTGCGAGGAGATGCGTGTGCCTTTGGGATAGACGCGCATGAGGTGTTTGGCGTTGTGTTTGCTGACTTCGGCGCTCTGGGCGGGCATGAGGGAGCCGAGGGCGGACTCGGAGACGTTGATGAGGTGGTTATGCGGGCCGTCTTTCAAGTCGCCACGGAGCCAGGACTTGTCGCGCGGTTTGACGGACTGGGCGTAGACGCCTAGTTCGGCGAGGGAGGGGATGATGGCTTTGGGTGCTTCTTTTTTGTCTTCTGCTTGTACTCCTGACGAGCTTTTTTCTCTTGCTCGCCTTCGGCTTCCGCTCCTTCGTCCTCAGAGCTGCTTGATGACTCGTTCTCCTGTTCCGTGAACATGTATTCGACGATGACACAGATCTTGCTGCCCAGCTCCTCGAGCGTGACATGCTCGCCACTCCCTGCCTCCTCACGAGAGCCTTCATCCCTAACGCGCTTGCTCAAAAGCCTGTCACCAAAGACTTCCTTCATGATATCAGCAAGCCTCTGCTGTCCTCAGCACCGCAATGGTTTTCGAGCGAAATCATCATTGGAGCGGGACGGAACCCTCCTTCGCCCTGCGCCGCACCCGTCTCCTGATCATGCACATCCCTCATCGTCTCACAGACCTTTCGGAAAGGAATGTGTGACGCCAGCGTAAAGCCATGCGTGACCTTGGGCTCCTGCTTATCTTCCTCGTTATCCCAAGCATCGATCTCCACGCAGCGGGCTCCAGTTTTGAGGGCGGTCTCGTACGCTACAGCGTTCGAAGAGCCGTAAAGCTGGCGCGAGCAGGTAAGTGTTGTGGCTCGAGCTGACGATGTACTCCGAGAGCGGATGGCTACGATCCAAAACCTCCCTCGGCACTTTGACGTGTGATCGGTCCAGGAGCTCCCGCAAAGCAGGAGCCAGCTTGTGATCGTCGAAGTCGACGTCGTCTTCGGAGAGCACCTTCTCCTTCACCAGGACGGACCTCAGAGCATGGCTGACTCTCAATTGGTCTTTGGTGATTTTGGACTTGCGCGAAGCGTGACCACCGCCTGCGACGGAATCCGGCTGGATCTCCTCGCCCTTGTCTTCGTCGTCGCCCTTTTTGGACTTGGAGAACGGGTTCAGCTTGGAGATGCCGGACGTGATTGATGCTGCCATGTTTGCGAAAGGTTGCCCTTGTCTCGTGAAATCCGCGCCGTATTTGCCAACGAGAAAAGCATCAATGCAAACAGCAGAGACGTATGTCGTTGAGCTCAAGCAATGACGTGGTGGGGCCTTGCAGTTTCCAGCTTTCGAGCTGCTCCTGCCCAGCTCAAGCGAGGAGCCAGGCACTCGAGTAAGAGGCAGTCACGTTCTGAACATCAGGGCATTGTACCATCTACTGCATATCTTCCTCGTATAAGTGGTATCTCTAAAACAGCTTGCACCGCAAACGCCAGGCTCCACGCTAAATTGCACAAGATCCATCCTCGTGATCTACCACATCGCACTCTGCTTCTTGTTGAGCCTATGCTGCCCTCCATCATCGCTATGAGTCCTGAGCCCGAAGAACGAGCTCTTTTCTTCTGCATGCGCCTACCCGGCACATTAAGCGCACTGGCATTCCCCGCCCCACCACTCATGTACATCCCACTCGCGCTCGCGGAAGGCTGGGCATACAAGCCATTGCTTCCCATCGCCGGTGGCCGTGAAGGCTGCTGAGGACGTGACGTATTGGCTTGCTGCGGACGACTACGGACGGGCTGGTGCGGACGACGGGCCTCTTGTTGCTGTGGGACGGGTTCGACACCGTAAAGTTTGCGTAAGCGCTCGGTTTCGCGGTCGATATCCGCTTGTTTGCGGCGAGCTTCTTTATCTTCGGCTTCCAGGAGTTTTTGCAGGCGGCGGGCTTCTGCTTCGTCTGCTTTTTCGCGCTCGCGGCGTTTGCGGATGCTTCGTGCCGCTCGCGGTCGGCTTCGGCTTTGAGGCGGACGGTCTCGGCGTCGAGCTCCCATTGCGCGCGCGGGTCTGCCATTGGCGGAGGCTTGTGCGCTGCTGACGACGATGCCGGCGGTGTTGTTTGAAGTCTCGGCAGAGAGTTGCGCTTGGCCTCGTTGGATGTCCGGATGGGCAGTGGACCTTGTTGAGGTGGTCCAGGTGCCATGGGATGAGACGATAGCGGGTTTGGTGGTCCAGCCATGCCAACATAGCTTTTGGTGTGGCTCAGCCGTCTCCCACCAGCAGACAGCTTACGGACAGGTGAGTCCGAGACATTGAACATGTCCCGCAGCTGGTCTCTTGAGCTGAAGTAGAGGTCTTTGATGACGATAGCACTCAGAAGCAGGACGACTTCCTAGCCCCTTGGGATCCTCCATGTCAATCCGACCGACATTAGGCTCGTAGATCGTCAGCTCGCGCATCTGTCTCCACAATCCAATGGCGATATCAGGATCCTTGCGGTTGCTCTTCTTCTTTGTGTCCGTACTCCTTCCAGTCATGAAGCACGTCAAGTCCTTGCTGAGCTTGCCCTCCTTTCGCCAGACGAAATTGATCTTAGGTGTCGTAGACAGCGAAGCTGGGTCGCTCGTTCCCTTGTCCAGCGAACTTGCACTGGGCATGCGAAAGACATCTTGCGGCATAGAGAACACGAACGTGTCGCTGCTTCCCCATTTGCCCTCCTTCAGCTCTACTCTGACCTGCTGGTCCGGGTTGTACAGCTGCACGACGAACTCTTGCGGCAGGATGGGCTGTGGCGGAGGCGGCACACCACCCTGCTTCTTGACCTCCTCCTGGCTCAGCGTCGGTTGCGTCCATGCTGGGCGAGCCAGCACCTCGCCGAACAAGACCTCCGGGTTCCAGGCATCGAAGAGGGCAGCAGCATAGCAGTTCTTGTGGTTCGGGGAGGGAGATGCTGGGTCGGCGTATTGCAAGACGTAAGAGGGTGCCGGGTCAGAGCCGTGGTGTGAGAGGAAGAAATCGCGGTGGTGTTTGGTGCCGCTGCTGGCGGGCTTGAGGAAGAAGGCTGGGAAGTTTTCGTCAAGCATCTTGACGTGCTATGTGATATGACCTTCAGAGAGTGTTGGTCAAGGCGGATTCGAATGATCGGAATCAATTAACGTAGGCAGTCCAGATGGTGTCGCGCCACCAAAGGAACGTGAATGAGGCCGGCCGGTCACATGGACGAGGTAAGGCAAGGCTCTTAAAACAACACATCCATGTCCGCTCTGCCTTCTCAAACACCAAGGCTTGGAGGAGTCGTGCCCTGTGAGAGGCTGTGTCGGTTCCATATGCACATGCAAATGACGCGGTTCCTCTAATAGAAACAGGGCCCGGCCCGCCCATCTCAAACGGTCACAATCTCACACCTCGAACGGCTGCGAACTCTTCCGTTCCATCGACCAATCCTGTGTTGTCAAGCGATGTTCGAAAGCTTGGGATCGACATCCTACATTTCTCGCACTGCAGGTATGCTGGAAACGGTGAATGTCTTGTCAATCGGCTCTGTACCAATCCGGAAGGGACACGACAGGCTGCGAACTGGTCACAGCCGGAATATGGATGCCTTGAGGCCCGCGCAATCGTTGTGAAACGCCTGGCTCCACCACGACGACTCTAAGCCTCTGTTACCCCTCACCTCAGCTACGCCTTCCAGTCAGGATCATGCGAGTGGCCCAATGGAGGATACGGACGAGCAAGCTGTCGTGACAGGACTCGTCGGCATCAGTGATGACGGATCGAGAGCGAGGACCGACGCGGACCAGGTAGTGAACTCCGATCTCCCATCACGGGAGCATAGTGTCACTGTCACCGGATCGCGCTCGTTAACGAGCTGGAATTGCATTCACAGTAAGCACGCTATTCACAAAACCACCTCACGGCACAAGCGGCCCCTGCGCTCCCGGCCTTTGCCCACCTCCAAAACCTCTCACAAACTCGCTCTCTGCTTCAGCTTCTCCTATCGCTCCATTCATCTCCTCTCTCCGTTGGTGCCCTCGTAACAGCCCTCCATACCCTCCTCATCTCCCTCATCCCATGCCCACCCGCCTCAGCGCACTTCTCCTCAAAAATCTCATCCGCTTCATCGAGCAACAGCGAACTCTCACCCCCGCCTGTCAGGATTTTCCAGATTTAGCAAACCCTGCACGAACTTCCTCAGCTCCTCTGAGTAGAAGACAGGAGCGCCGAGTAGAAGGCTGGAGGCTTATCACCAAGGTCTTCCTCCTCCTGGAGAATGGTCTGTAGCATCGCCATCCGCTCATCGTAGTCCGAGGAGCGCCAGTTCTCCTCCAGCACCGCGCGCTCCATCCGACTTGGTGATCGTGAGCGTAAGATGAAGCGCCTTTCGAGCAGGAGATCCCAGATTGTCTTGCCGGTCATGATGGCGAAGCAGGTCACGCCGATGGAGAAGAGGTCACTGCATGGTCCAGGAAGACCTTCTCGTTGGTAACGTCGTTTTCGCCGAGCATGCCTAACAACTCAGGAGCTTCGTAGCCGGTCTCTGCGTACGGCTCGGTGATCATGTGCTCGAACATTTCACAGCGGTCTTGAAGCTCGTCGTCGTCGGTTCCGTCCGGGTCGTGGCGATGCGGTAGGATGACAGCTTTGCTAAAGTTACCCAACTTAACAAGCCCATACCTCTGCACCAACGGCCTCTCATCGCTAGGCTTTGGAGCAGTGAAGAACACATTCGCCGGATCAATCGCACAATGCACCACCGGTTGCCTGCGATGATGCAGCCAGTACGTTGCCCTCAGCAAAGAAAGGAGCACATGCCAGACCAAATCCTCCGGCAACCCCAACACCTTCTCCCTCGTCGGCAAATACGTCGCCGCTCGTCTGGGTTTCAAGACTGGCGCCTCTGGTCTCCGGGACAATAGGAGTTTGTTCAGCGTCCCGCTTGAACAGAACTCATACAGCACCTCTTGCCGCACCTCTGGTTGATCTGCACCGAATCCGTCACCATCGAGCATGTTAACCACGTTCTCGTGGTACATCAGATCTGCGGTGGCTTCCGCTTGTTCCTGCGTGATCACTTTATACCCCGTCTCCGTGAAAATCTCCCGCACAGTATTCTCCTTACCATCGGAGCCAGCGGGATGCCACCACGCTGCCCCATCGCCCCAGTCGAAACCCGGACTCGTGGGCGAGCGGGCTGTATGTGCTGGTAGCCGGCCTGGACGCTCTTTGAGCAGGGTCAGGGACTGGGCTGGGAAGGGCTGAGCGCCCCCGAATTTCTGGCCGGGGAGGCGTTCTGGTTGCTTGCCTACTAGAGGCATCCATTGTTCTTGGTCCGAGAGGTCGGTGTCTGTGTGGTCGGAGGGGCTATAATCTCCATCGCTAGCATTGTTGCCATCTCCGGGATCGCCACCGTCGCTGCTACTGCTGCTTGAAGGAGTCGAACCGGGGTCGCCGAAACCATTGTATGCGACGCCTCGTGGGATCGGCGTCGTGTCTCCGAAAAATCCATTGTCTATCGCTCTCGCCGACCTGGCTGGCCTGAAAATATGCCTCCGTCTCTGCGGACCATGAGTCTCTAGGCTGGGACTCATGGAGCGCTTGCGGCGATTCGATTCCTGGGAGCCTGGAAGCGAAGGCGAGCCTTTGAAGGAGCCTGGCACTGATCGACCGCCGTTAGGCGAAGCTGAAGGGCTACGAGTTCTCCTCCCTTTTGTTGTCGGAGTGCCATGACTAGAAGGGACTTGGCAGCTGTTCGGTCCGTTCGTATACACCGGCGGCGTAGTCGGGGTGTCTGATGGTGATTTGTTGCTTTGACTTCCTGGCGTGGAGGGTGGAGAGACGGAGGGGACTTGGAAGCGTGCCATTGCTGCTGATACAATGGTTTGGTCGTAGTGGTAAGGTATGCATGTCTAGGGCGCTTGCGCAGTGGAAGCATTTTGCGCAGAACGGACAAAGGAGACGATTGTGAGGGAGATGCACAAAGCAAACAAGTTGATCCTACCGGATCCGGCGGACATTGTCAATGGCTTTGGGTGCTTGCACGGATCATGTACCAGAGTTAGTTACGAGGAGGCAGGCTCGATTGGATGCGATCGTGTTGGTGATAGGTCTACATACGGAAAACGAAGCCTTGTGTCGCTGATGCTGGTGTGAAGGTGCTTGTACATGCTCTCTAGTTTCTCGAGCAAGATACCTATGGACGACGTTGTCAGCCCCCTTTTCCCTCATTACCCAAGACACGGCCGGGTCCAATATCGCCGTCGCTCGAGCTGCTCCGAGGTTCTGCGACTGTAATGCACAGAGAAGAGATGTGGCACTGCCCGGGGGTTGTGCATACTCGCACGTCGCGAACAAAGCCTTGTCGACCTCTGGAATGTGCAAGCCGCTCGCCTAGAGACTGTACTCCCACGTTCAGTCTCTTCAAAGGCCATCGTCTGACGTCCTCTGCCCATCAAAACAGCTTTGCTAGAACTGCCCCTTCTCAAGCTTTTCTACCATCTCGGGCCGTTGCTCAAATAAGTTCCGCATGGGCAAGAACAACGCTTGGGGATAATTGGTGTAATCCTCCCTTAGCTCCTTGACAGA
>JADPVV010000030.1:0-37202 GCA_016097615.1 Eucalyptus dawsonii
TCAGCACGACAGGCCAGAGATGGACGCCGAGGCGGATGAGCTACCACTCTGGCGGCAGAGACTGAACGGGCGGCGGGCCAAGGCTGCGGCTGCGGCTGTCGAAAGTCAGAATGTCGGGCGTGGTAGACTCGTTCGCCGATCTCTGGGAGGCAAGCTGGCGAATAGTCCGGAAGCACAACCTCTCCTGCGCCCGCAGGCCAAGATGGCTGGGGAGAGCGTGGAGACCCTGGAGTTGTTGCTAAAGAAGATTCGCAAAGCTCGAGAGGCTCTGGATAAGGAGTGGGTGGAGGTTGAGATCAAGCTGCGTCAGCGCGGAGAGCATGCCGGATCTCATCAGTGAGCGTCAAGCACAGGACAAATGCGATCGCGAAATGCATACTCACGACCTACACACTGCAATACCCGCCATCGATCACCATATCAGCACCCGTCATATAGCTCGACGCATCGGAAGCGAGGAACAGATATGCCCCTTTCAGCTCACTCGCCTCGCCCTCACGACCCATCGGAATCTTGCCATGCCAGATGCGCTTGATCTCGGGGGGAACAAAGTCGGATATCTCGGTCGCCATGTAGCCGGGCGAGATGCTGTTTACCCGGGCGAACTTGACCCATTCGACTGCGAGGGAGCGGCAGAGGTGAATTACTCCCGCTTTGGCGGCGTTGTACTAGCTCAGGTTTAGTCTCCAGAAGCAGCTGCAAGAAGGCAAACAGGGACACTGGGGGAGGCTTACGGCGGACTGGAGTTGCGGGATGTTCGCTATGTGGCCGCTCATCGATGCCGTAGCGATGAAACTGCCGTAGCTATAGTTCTGCATCTTCTCACCCATCAAATTGACACCACCACCCTCGTGCTGTTTTCTGAAGATCTCTCCCGCCGCTTTGGCGCAGTAGAAGACAGAGTCCAGGTCGGTCGATACAACTTTGTGATAGTGTGACAGCTCGCCGTCGATCATGCCGCCTTGCGTCCAGGGTATGCCAGCATTGGCGACAAAGATGTCCAGACGGCCGTTGAAGTCTCGTGCGATCTCGTTGATGGTCTTCTTCGTGTCCTCGAAGGAGGTAATGTCGGTTGCGTACGCCTTGCCTGGTATGAGGTTAGATGGGTTTACCGCAACTCTACCATACGAGGGTCGTACACTTCACGCCATAAGTCTCCTCGATCTCTTTCGCACGGTCGAGCGCTTCCTTGTTGCTGTGGTACCAGATTGCCACATTCGCTCCAGCTTCGGCGAACGCCTTCACGACAGCGAGACCAATACCTGCCCCGGAGCCTGACACGATCGCGGTCTTGTGCTGCAAGCTGAACAGCTTCTTCACGGATTGCTCGGACGGTGGCTTGGTGTTGTCCTCGTTGAATATGCCGTTCTTCATCGAGCTGTCCTCCGGAGCTTGCTTGTCCTTGGACGCGGCTCCAGCGGCGGCTGGACTGGGATATTGCGAACCATGATTGGGGTTCCTGAGTAGGACCTGTCTGATGGCCGGTTGGTGTCTCGCTATTGGCGTGGTATGAGTGCTGAGGGTGGGAGTCAAGAGGCTCCATGACGAGGTTTCAAGAAGCTTGGACGTTTGCCAAACGACAAACACCTCCACCTCCACCTCGGCTTTTGCCCACGCGTTCTCCCTCCATCACATCCACCTCCCCCGTCCAGTCTTCCCCATCCATCTCTGCATGTCTGCGGATGGGCGTCACCTGGGTCCATGTCTACCATGTCTAACGCGCATATCGTGCTGACTGCCGGAGAGAGCCTCACGAGCCTCACGAGCCTCTAGTATCTCTTCGCGTCACCAACGCGTGTGAAGGCGATGTCCAAGAGGCAGAAACCCCACTTGCAGATTGCAGAGTCGCTGGCGCTGGCGGACAAAGGAGATGACCGCTGGCTTGTTCGGAAACAAAGCGTCATGCCACTTGTTGGCGGCAGTCTTTCCCGAATCCTGCACTGCACCAAGTTCCTCTAATTCCCCCATGTCCCATCTCCAGTATTAGGAGCCAACGTTCGAGACTTCTTCTCCTTTTCACCCACCCATAGCTGATGTAGAACAGTGGCTGACTTTGCGGCCCGCCGGGCTGGCTTCAAGAGTTACCGCATTCCAGTGGTGCCCGGGCATGCCGCATACCAAACTAAGCGAATGTCACAACAACGGACCATGTGGCAGGTAGCATCTGTAGAGACTGCTTGCGCCTCGACCGACGATCCTCTGGACAGTGTCAGGACCCAGCGTGCAACGGCGAAGCGCTGTAGATGGACCGGCCGGACTGGCGCACCGAGGAGCGACCTGCACGAAGGACGACCAGGACCGGATACTAACTCGAAGAGAGGTGGCGGCCCTGATCATGGCGCCAATCGAGGTAGCAACTACCAGCGTCCCACCAGCTTGGACTGAGGACCTGTCGCACTTTCGAAGACAATCTACGGCCGGAGGAACATCTCTATCGACATACTTGGGCATCGGATAGGCGTGGGCGGCGCGATCTTGCTGGCTCTGACCGTGGTGATCGTTCAGATCGTGCGAAAGCGCACACAACACCAAAAGCAGCTCGAGGCGCTGCAAGTCGAGCAAGCAGTGCACAACGCGCAGCGACAGGAGATCGCAGAGGTTCCGCGGCCAGTCACCTCTCTCCGATGTAGCACCTTCGCGCCTTTGAGCGGAAGAGCTGGCTGGGGTGCGCTGTCCTCGAATGAGACGATTGATGAGCCGCAGACAGTTGCGGCAGGGAAGAAAGGGAAGCGATCATCGGTGTCGCTGCCGAAGCGCTTTAAACAGCGAGGTATCCCACTGAAGAGGCTCAAACGCCTGACAGCGATCATGGAAAGCCCTAGGAGTAGGACAACAGCATCCTCACCAGCCATGCCGGCGCCAAACAACCCTCAAAACTCTCACCCGGGCGTCGAAACCATGCCACCACATGATATGGACCAGAAGGCGTATACCCTGCGCATGGTCTCAGAGGACGATGTCTTCGTACGTCCGAGTAGCCCTAAACCGGATGTCTTGCCTTCATACGCTATCCGCTCGCCTGGCCGGTACGGATCAGGCATCGCACCAAGCGACACCCAGAGAGCCACGAGATCGCAGTCAGTCAGTGCGCTCAAGATTCCGCCCACGCATTTCGCCCAGAACTTTCCACCTCGCAGGCCCCAGATGCACTCGCGGTCAATCAGCTTGGGTGCACCCACCAGCAGGCCACCTTCAGGACCCGTGCCTCCTTTGCCCGTGACTTTCCCAGCAGAGATTGGCCAGCAGTCTTCACGGCAAGGTGTCTGTGTTTCGAGGATGTCTTCCTCGAGCAATGAGTCTACGGGTAGCTCTGTCCTGGTGGCGAGTCCGATCCTACAGATGAAACGTCAGAATCAGCCTTCCAGCTCGCCTCGCGTGGAGGAGATGGTGGCGGACGATGACACGGCTTCTTTGAAGACAGTATCGCAGAGGCAGTGGAATAGCCCAATGCTAGGAGACCTCGTAGCCGCTGATGGCATCCCTCCCGTTCCCAACACTCTGCCTCTGACTGCGCACCATTCGATCCGCGGCAACATCGCACGGTACAGCATGCAAAGTCAAGACAGCAATCGTCTCTCAACTCTCAGCGCCGAAACAACAGACGATGACCACAACCACTTGTCCATACCCCACATTGCCACCGCAGATCGAGTGAGCATTAGCCGCGTATCTTCCGCGAGCTCTCTCAGCAGCGCGAGTGGCGTTCGCAAGATCACAACTCCACGGCGAGCATCTCGCAATTCTGTTTCAGCGACTGGCTCACCAACGGAACGGAAGAAGACGTCAGTACTGCGGGATATCTCGGGCAACTCGATAGTCCCGCCTACACGGCAGGCTTCGAGTGCCACCAACGACTCCGGCAGAAGCAGCAATGGCAATCCATTCCAATGGGATAATCAGTCGCTACCGAAGCCTTCAGCGCTGAAAGGTAGCCCTAATGCGAGAAAAGGGCACCGAAGGCAGAACTGCGTGCGCATCTCAACTCTCACTCCACAGATTCTGGGGCCTCCACCAAGTCGGCCAACGAGCCCAAGCATCATGCACGGTATTGAGGAGGAGGCTGGAGATGGCGAAAAATCTGATGGCTCAACGAGGCTACGTTTTGTCTCCCACCAACGACCGTCACGACCAGCAAGCACTGGGTCGTTTGCAACGAATTTGCGTGTCCAGACATTGCGTGCTTCTATCACTCCGAGCTCACCTACGCTGTCTGCATGGAATGCTTTCAGGAATACGGCTTACCTTCAGAGCATTCAGACTCTAGCTTTTCCATCTCGCCAGACAAGCAGTCACACTCACGACAGTCAACGGTCTCTGCATTCAGCATACCTTCATTTCCCAGCCCTGTCAAGCCCTCACTGTCGAACGTCCAACTCCAGCAACCGATACCTGAGTTTTGCCTCTCACGACCATCCACCGACATTGGCGATGAAGATAGTACTTCGCCCTTTGTACTGCACAACTCGCCTGACAGCATTGAGTTCCCGTCCAGCCCACCAATGTCAACAAGCAATACAGGAGATTACGGTCCTTCGCAGCCAGCATGGCCACTGGTCGACATCCCGGCGCCCGAGACACAGGAATACGATCCTGCCAGTCCTCCCACAAAAGCCGACGTCAACCCGGAACGCAGCTCGCCGTACTTCGCTTTTGCACAGAACCGCCTTGCAGACGATGATGAGGCGTCGCCACGGAGCAGACCAGTCTCCATGGCACAGGCAATGACAACGCCGAACTCACCACCTTGCTCGCCGAAAACGATGCCGGAGGGCTTCAAAGCCTTCTTCGACGACCATGCGAATCCGCCGCGAGCTGCCGAGAGATTGACATCGGAGAATGCAAGCGCGATGATGGCTCGCCTACCGACTCCGAAGAGGCTTGTAGATTTCCCAGGCGCGCCCATACTGTCTCCGCCAACAGACGAAATCGACGCCTTCACTTCTGCCTCAACGCCTCCGATCCCTCCGAAGTCCGCGGCGCGGCGCACCAGAGTAGTCTCGAACGCCGCCAGCCTACAACCCCTGCGAGACGCCCCGCCACGGCCCTTCCCACCATCAACGACAGCTGCATCGTCTCGCCTCTGCACATCACCTCCCGGCTCTCATCTACCCCACGCCAATCCCTAAGCCCGCAGGGCCGCGCGAGCAACCAGCGCAGTCCGTCCTCAAGAACGCCATCGCCTTGCGCAGAATGAATTCTGACGTTCGTTACTCCCCGTCCCTCACGAATCTCGACCGCGAGACCAAGCGGTACGTCCGTCTCGGTCGGGAGGCTAGTCCACTTCTGCCGTGGATCGGCTCGCCAGATCTGAGTGACGCCATGGATGCCGTCTTCGACTTTGATCTTGCTGCTTCTTCGGATGCTGGAGTGGGCGCGGACGACGTGGGAATCAGCGATGGCATCATGGACGACATCAACCTCGCGGAGATCGAACGCAAGCTCGACGGCGCGCTCGCAGGGTTCGATGCCGTGCCGCGCAGCGATGCCAGTCACGATACCATCACTTCGCTTGGGGTGGTCGTAAACAGCGTGAGAAGGGGAAGTGTATGGGAGGATGGAGAGAGGTATTGGGAGAATAAGGAGAACAGGGTGCCGGATGTGTTGGATGTGACGCCGATGAAGAGGGGACTGGAGGCGGGACGGAGAGGCAAAGCAATGAGATTGGGAGGGCGAGTATACATTGCACGCCCAAGAGCTTGTATGATTCGGACGGGTTTCTCAGGACCTGAGGCTGGGCATAAGGACAAGGATGCCTCTTGTCAGACCGGCTTTAGGACAGTATATAAGCAGACAGTAATAATAATTTCCCTCCAACTACCTGCACGTCTACGCCTTCCGCGCAAGCATCCAAAGAAACGGCACCGTCTTCTTACCCTCCACCGTCTCAATAGCCTCCGTCTCAATCAGCTCAAAGCCAGCTCCCTGCACCATCTTCTGCTTCCGTCGATACCATAGCCAGCTTTGAACATCTTCGTCCCAAGCCAGTCGTCCATGACGGTGCCCGGGTCGGCTTCGATGTCAAAGTTGCAGAGCAAGACACCGCCAGGCTTCAGCCAGGCATGAATGAGCTCGGAGCATCTTCGGCTGCTCCTCGAGCGGAAGGTGGATGAGTGAGTAGAGCGCTGAGACGGCGTCGAAGAACCAGGTGAGAAGTCGAGCTGTGTCATGTCGCCAACGTGAAAAGTGACGTTTTGGTGCTCAGCGAGCTTATCCTTTGCCAAAGCTATCTGCGAAGACGAGATGTCGTTCGCGGTGATGTGTCCGACTTTGGGTGCAAGGTGGGCGGTACAAGGCACCCCGTTACCACAGCCCAGCTCCAGGATTCTGGAGATCCTGGGAGAGGGTAGGGTGGCGACGAGCTTGTCCGTCCATGTGAGATTGGGAGACGGTAGCTTGGAGATGAAGTCCAGGTAAGCGGGAGCTATGTTGTCGTAACCCGAGCGGACTATGTCTTTGGAGTCTGCCATTAGACACACGATCTGCATCCGTCACACTTCTCGGCCGGAGGGACAAAGACGATGGCTTCTTTCAGCTGGCGAAAGTAATTTGCAAGCCATATCACAAGGTCCTCAAGCTGTGTCAATACCCCTGCATTAATGATGCCTATCGAGGTTAGCCTTTCATGCAGGTCAAGCAAGCACCTATCTATCTCGCATAGCTTGGATCGAAGCTTGATCTGGGGTGAGTGAGCTTTTGACTGGGCGGGAAGATGGATCGTGGTGTACTCAACCTGACAACTCACGGAGTAGACTACCCACCCAATAACACGCGAGCCTGACCATATCAATACCAATCAATCATACGACCTCGATCTGTCAAGCGTGGCGGAGCCGAACACCGTTCTCAAGCATCAACATTCACACCGTCCAACTCAAACATGTTCATATCCTTCTCCCATCCTTCCAAGCACCTTCCATTCCTCGTTACAGTGTCGCAACGCTCAACGTAATACTCCCAATCATACGTCGGAGCGCCAGACTTGATGTACCCTTTCCAGTCTCCTCCACGTGTAAGCTCGAGACACAGCACGCTACAGACCTCCGGTGACAACTCCGTGTCGGCATAGCGATAGAGGGCGCCCAAGACCGTCGCACGTTGGGCGGATTTGTAGCAACCACCCTCGGTCCGCACAGCGTAGTGATATCTATCGTCGTGGTACTGTACAGCCGTACATGAATTTAGGGGCCAGACGTATTGCATGATCGTGCTGATGATGACTGCTATGTTTATGCTTAAGCTAAGGAGGCTCATGCATCTCGTGAAGCCGTCTTTGTGGGGTTTCGCGGTGTCTGCATTGGCGATAAGAACGGTCAGCATGGCAGTGGACATGTGTGACACCGGTGAACGATCCAGAAGGGTCGCATGAACGCATCTGCGCGTCGCAGCGTGAGGATAGTAATCCGCGCGCGGGCTGACGGACCTGTTGGTGCTCGACCTTTCTCTTGATTGTCAAGCCCGTCTCTTCGGGCGGAAGAGCGAGTGATCTTTTGACACCAGATTGGGTGATGCATCGTTCAGACCGAGATAGAAGACCCAGTAGCCGAAGAAAATGACGATGTTTGCACCGGCAGCGGCGAGGAGCGGACCCACCGAAACCGCTCCAGAGAATGTATGCGTCGCTTGCGCAGGCCACTGCTACCTACTCACACATCAGTAACGGGGCGTGAGGCCCGTGACGAACACAGGGTCCTCGGCGAAGGTTCTCGAGCCAGACTTACGACACAAATGAAGATTGCGAGCTGATACAGGAAGGAGTACAGACCAAAGGGTTGCTCTGCACCACCAAGTCAGCGACTCTGTTCCACGATCTGCGATTGAGAGTCTGCGCACCATCTGGCGATGAGCGGATGCTGAAGAACCAGGACCAGTCCATGTCTGTAGGAGGAGCCAGCGGCTTTAGGGAATGCGGCGAGTGAAGCAAGACACAAGGAGTGAGGATAGTTGTAGTCAAGCAATGAAGTAGGTTCAATGTGGCACAGCAAAGTTACCTGGCGAGGCTGTGCCTGCGGGATGAGGTTTGGGGCCCGAGGATGCAAGTGTTGCCGCTCTGTTTGCTGCTACTGGTGCTTGACAGCGGCTATCTTTTCGAGAGCTTGCTAGATGGCCATGTGGCTTGTTTCATCTCAGTTCGAGTGCGCATACCTCGCTGTCTGCGGCACAGAGACGCGCTCCTGGTTGGCTCTGCTACAGGCAGACAGTATGGATGGAGACTCCCAAGGCGGCACGCAGGCAGCGAAGTTGTCGCAATAGGAAGGATATCGAGCTTGATTTGACTGGTGTTATCTATAGGAAGAAATCAAGAAGGTTTAGTTTTGGTCGACGACCGACGTCGAAAAGCATTGACCACGCTTACTCACCACTTCGACATCAGTCTTTCAATGGCAAAGAAGCGTAGCATTCTAACAAAGCCACAACATCTCAACAAGATGGCGCTCGAAAGCACGACCACCGAGCCCAAAGTCGAGGACTTCACGCCCCTTTCCGAGCACCAAGAGCAAACACCCAACACCTTCTACGGCGCCAAACCCGTCCTCCACCTGCACAGCCCCAACATCTCCCTCGGCATTTCGACCGCAGACCTCCTCGCACAGCCAGCACTCAAACCCTTCGGAATAGATAGCCTCAAACTCGTCGAAGAGCAGGGTGTCGATCCAGCTACCGCCGGCGGGTCAAACGTCATCAGCGGTCTCGACATTTGGGTCACTTCAATCAACTCACCCTCTTCGCGCCGCAAATCCCTCATGGCGCGCACATACCGTACCAATCGATTGTGGTACATGCGGCGGAAGGCGACGAAGTGCTGCTAGGGCTCAACCTAAGTGACAGCAACACGCCCAGATGAGGATATGAGCTTCATACAACTACGCATCACACCCCGAACAAGCAAAAAGCACCCGGCAAATGGAACCACAGACCCAGAAGACGGAACAGGATAGATGGCGAGCCGGACCTGGCGCTCTTCAATGCGATCTCGGCGTGTCAGGAGCTAAATCCTGACCCGCCTGAGGAGGGAGATGAAGCTGGTGGTTTGATGAGACGGCGCCAGGGGCTACAGGATGGATTACGAGTGAGAATATGGCAGATTTTGTGGATGAGAATGGGAATTCAAGATGCCTGAGGGGGTCACGGTGGTTGGGGGTGCGGAGGAGGATGGGGTTGATGGGGTGAATAGTGTCAATGGGTGAATGGGACGAATGGGCTGGGCGAGGGGGCAGGAAGGACGAGAACAGCGGAGGAGGCGAATGGGGTGGATGGCGAGGAGGATGAGTCGAAGTGGCAGAGGACTGGATGAAGACATGGCGCCTGAGGCAAATGGCAGAAAACGGGCTCGCTTCGACGGAGAGAGACCAAGGCCTCTGGCATAATTCCTACAACCTGAACCTAAGGCCTCATCTGGTCAGTACGAAAAGCTATGCCAGCAATCTAGCCTATTAATCGAACCCTACCAAGGCCTCATCTGTCAGCACGAGTCTCACTGCACGCCCGCCGATTTAGGATCGCCGACTCTGTAGCTCGCTAGTCCGCTCATGGCCAGTCCTTTTGGCCCGATTTCTGGGCCACGTTCTCTGATGCCATTCCACAAAACATCGAGGAGGTCTCTTCGTACACGGACTTGATCGAGCGCCACTGGTTTGATCGCCCATCACCTCGATACTCCCAAGCGCAAGTGCATTCACGGCTTTGGATAGAGCGTGATCAGCTCATGCGCATCACGTTGCCGAATTCCCAGGCGGCGTTGAGGCACCGGAACCCTCCTTCATCTCTCGCTTCTTCTTCGGACTCCTTGGCAATTCTTTCAAGCCCACATCTGAGACCTTGACATCAATCACGATCTTTGGGACCAAGAAGCCGAGTCTCGCAAAACCTTCAAGCGCTTTGATGGCGACATTGAGACTGTCGGCTTGGCCGTCGATGTCGATGGAAAAGTTGTTCTCGCAATAGAAAATGCTTGAGGCCTCGCTTCGAATGAGTTTGCAGGTTCTGAGCAGCGGCACAGGTCGTCAAAGTAGAGCCGCCCACACTCAGCGATGAGTCCGGATCGGTGAACGCGAGTGCGAGTCGGTAGATCGTGTCGCGAAGCTCGGGTGGCAGCCTGATGAGCGGCGAAGAGGATTCCTGAAGTGGCACGACATAATATCGCTGGGGATGGAGCTTGATGCCATGACGGAGCTGGGGCTGATGCCATGACGGAGCGATGTTATGTTCTGTGTGAGTGAGTGGTCGGTGATGCAAAGTTGAAGTTTATGGCATTAAGAGCTTGGGCAGCGGGGAATAAGACAGGCAAGAAGCTTGAGCGAAAGAGGAAGGCGGGGACGCATGACTCAGGTTCGATTATCACGTTTTCACGTGCTGGCCCAGATGTGAGTATGCTTCGCACCGTTGACGCGATACAACGAAGACCTCCACATAAGGTCGCGTTGCATTACCAACCCACAAACCTCGTGACGGGCGCCAATGAGCGGCCATCGTCCTAGCCCAGAGACGTTGCCCTCATGCTCAGCAAGTTGTCTCTGCCTTCCGTGCTGCCCCTACAATCTAGCCGTCTGCGGCATCGCTCTCGGAATCCCCATTGCTCTTATCAGAACTACCGTCGCTGTCATTGTTCCCCACCGCCTCGACAACCTGCAGACCATACAGCCCCAACTCGTCGGCCGCTGCATCCATGTATGCACGCAGAGCTAGCCTCCTCTAGGGAGCGAAACTGCGTGGTGATTTCCTGTGAAGACAGACCACTTTTCCAGAAGACCGCCTCAGCCAGTGCCTGCCCAACGACATAGCCATCAATTGTTCCCTTATCCCGGACGACGCTCGAAGCCGCGCACACCCTGCCCAAAGCCCCTATGGACTTTGGGTGATTGATAACCGGATCTCCGTAGATGGCGGACTTTCCCGCCGGTGAGAGCTCGACGTGAACGATGACCGTCTTGAGCAAGCGTGCAGAATTCTGCAAACGTCCCAGCCAGGCAGCTGCGAAGTCACAGTGCTCCCGTCCACCAGGATCTTGAAGGTGTTCTCCCCGTAGAAGATGCTAGCGGCTTCGCTTTCCACTTGGCTGCATGTCCGGAGAAGCGCAGTACGGCTACTGATGTTGCGCTTTGTGACTGGAATGGGTTGCTCGCTCGTCAGCGCGAGGCGGTAGATCGTGTTTCGGAGCTCGGCGGCTAATGTGAAAAGTGGCGAGCTGGCTTGTTGCGGTATGGTCACTTGTGCCGCTCGGGCGTGAGGGTCGTAGGCGATCTTCCGCCATGCTGCGGCACCGACGTTGTGTTTGATGTGCTGAGATGAAGACTTATGTTGGGTAGGATTTGTTCTTTGACATGGAAGTAAGGAAAGCAAGCGGAACAGAGCTTTTACGTTGACGGGGAAAGAGCCATCGGCTGCTACATGACTCGGACGGTGACTTCACGTGCAATATGAGCAGTCAGTCATACTGCCAGATCCACAATCTCTGGAAAATCTGCGCCATCTTTCCCGTGACAGACTCTACTCAAGACACCGACTACACCCACAAGGTAGCACGGTTCTTCTCAGTAAGTTTGTTGCGGCCACGCTTGCTCTACACAGTGCTATCAGCCTCTCGCAGCGCAGACCCTGGGATACAAGCTATTGCCAGCAAACCTTCATATGCTGCTCCCTCATCTCAGGATCACTTGAGCCCTTCAGACTCTATATCATTCACCGCCTCCAGCGGCGGTCAAGGGACGTCTCAACTGCCCGGCAAGATACCCGAGTGCTTGCTCGGCGCCGGTAGCTGGAGGAGGCGCTGGCCCACGAAACCTCACATCGGCGACTACCACCACATCTTGAAAGTCCGTCCCAGCAAGCCTACAAATTACATCCTCATCTTGTGAGACTGGAAAAACCTATGCCCGGGCTCCAAGATTTTTCCGAAGAGTTCGTCGATTCCGCCTGGCTGCGCCAGGGCATGGTCACATTGCTCGAAAGCTTGCCACTGAAAATCCGAGAAGCCAACATTGATGGTAAGACTCTTGATTGCCTTCAAGTGCTCAGTTTCTACCGAACGGAACCAGTCGACGACGGCGTTGACCTTGTAGGCCTCGTCAAGCTTGCAGTGGATGGTGAAACGATTCTCCGAATAGAAGAGGAGCGAAGCTTCGTCCGATCTGCGTGCATGTTTGCAGAAGTGCCGCATGCGCGGGGACTGTGTCCGATGCCAACTCAACCTCCTCGTTATTACAAGGGAGGAGTAGATCGTGTTGCGCATTTGCCGCTGGCAAGGCGAGGAGTGGTGACGAGCTCTCCGAGGCCTTCTGTGAGCTCTTCGGCGCCCTTGCGTGATACTCATGCTGCGCAAGCCCGCTACGTGTGGTGATTGTTGGCGACGCTGCAGATGCCCTAGATTGTTTCGACGACTGATGCATTGCATGATCGCTATGTCGGAAAAGTAAACAGCAGAGCTCTAATGTTCGTGACTCCATTGCATACTGAGCTTCTTTTGACTGAAAAACGCACGCTACTAAGTAGCGAAGTAGCTACACTACATCGAGCCTTGACCTACACTCGAAAGCACTCCGCAAGTCGTCCAGCCCAGGGATAGTCTTCTACGCCACGCAGTAGCCCCCGAGCCGCCTCAGATGCCCCAGCCCATCACAAATGCTCCTCCACTCACAGTTCAATCACATGCGCAACCCCGACTCCAGCTCTTGCACCACCTCGTCCAGCGTCGCATTCATGAATTCGCAAAGCTGGCCGTCCGAAACGAAAGTTTCGTGGCTGATAGTGATTATTCCAGGCAGGAGATCCAGCTCAACGAAACGCCCGATGGCCGCTTGCATAGCCGGCATGCAAACAGTGATACCCTCGACAGGCTCGCGGAATACCCAGCCACTCGCGAACCTAACGATCCTCTGGTCACCATCGGCCAGCCCCTTACGCCGCATCCTAAACATCGAATCTTGCCAAGTAGAAGGCTAAACGACACTCGAAAACGTTCGATCAGACGCAACTGCGGGCCGAGCTTCTTGAGCCAGCGCTCCGTCATCTTGAGCGGAGCGAGCCAGTTCAGTGTGCAAGTGATGCGGAAAGTGTTTTCGGCGTAGAAGATGGGCTTGCTTCTTCGCGGATCTGCTTACAGGTGGATAGCAGTGCAAGTCGAGTGAGGCTCTTTCGTCGAGTTCGATGTCTTCGCCGGCGACAAGGCGTGGCGGTAGATGTTGTTGCGTAGTTCCCCTGGGAGCTTCAGCAGAGACGGGAGGGCTCGGTCGTTCCTGCCATCGTACACGTCAAGAATTTGTGGTGAATGGTGTTCGAGTTTTTGGTAAGGTTTTGAGGTGCTCTTAGAAAGCCAAGATTATTGCGCATTTGAAGGAGAAGTCCTCGGAGGCAAGATTGACAGGTCAATGTGGCAAAGGAAGTGTCATTCACATTGCTAACGGCTTCAAGACAGCATGTGAATACAAGAAGAGGCAGTCTCAAAAAGCAAGGTTATTGAATGTGAAGCCCATAACGGAATCACACCGAAAGTTGCAGACTCCCAGGCGGCGACTTGGTGTTATGTGAAGACATTGGAATGAGGTGGAAGAACTATGGGAAATGGACGGAGCCTGACCGCTCTTGAGATGTTCGTCGTTGCCGTTATGAAGCAGTGGTAAAGAAACGAGGGTGAAACGTCAGGGCGCTGACAGAAGGCGCAAAGTCTACGCACAGATCAAAGAGACTCGATGCGCCGTGCTGAGGGCGGATCCGTCGTTCAGCGCGGCCGCCGCTTCCGTAGGTTTCATTGCACTGTACCCTCCCCAGTCCCATGAAGTATGACGACCTGCAAAGCCTCACCAGGACTCTCAGAACCTTGCGAGGTCCCAAACATCTTTTCCTGCTTCCATCTTCGCCGGACTACCCTATTGCGGCAAGCTTTCCCGGACAACACGACGGTGGTCCTCGAGGATCTCCATTTGACTGCGCAAGCGGTTCCTCGCCTCGATGGTTCCCAGCTCATGAAAGGCGTCAGACATGGTCCACAGACAGTAACTCTTCCGGTCAGCGCAGAGCTTTCGCTGCACCTCCGCACATCAAGCGCCGTCACCGGTAGCTTGCCGGCTTCGATTCTGCTAGAAATCGCCTGTGCCAGGGCTAAGGTTTCCGGAAAGAAGGATAGGCGTAAGGTAGCATACGCCTTCTCGCACACACATCGATATGCTCGCGAGTACCCTTCTGGAATGTGAATGACGTGCGTTTAGGCCACTCCGGATCACTTGCGACCTGGATGATCTCCTTAGTGGCTTCCGAGATCTCGAAGGTGACGGTGAGCTTCTTGATCATCTGAGCATCATCGTCAACGACCTCAGCCATCTAGCGGCGACGAAGCCATCGCCATTGCAGCACCGGACATGAAAAGAGTTCTCGGAGACGATGAGACTCTTGGCTTCGCTACGAATCTGCGTGCAGGTGTCGACAAGAGCCTTGCGTTGTAGCAGGTCTTCCGTTGTGATGGTAATCGGTCGGTCGTGAGCGACAAGAACAAGACCATAGATGACGTTTCTGAATCGGCCGGCAGTTTGCAGAGGAAGGCAGAGGTCAGGGCCTGGCTTGGAAGGTGCGGCGTCCATCGCTGGGGCTTGTGGCTTGATCTCGGCTGCGCTTGAGTTGATGTGACTATACGGTGCTCGGTAAAGAGTGTAGGGAGGATGTGGGTTTAGCAAAGAGCGAGAAAGAGGAACGATGGGTAGGGATTGAGAAATTTAGTCAGGCTGTGAGTAAGGCGTGATGCAGCAGTCGCTATTGACTGACATACTTCTACACACAGGAGGGCTTTTGATGGATGTATTCACTTACGGGCGTGAGTGCTTGCCATCAGTGCCTTTAGATCCCCAATTCCGCTAGTGTATGTGCACAAATTTTCCACGAGGGCAAGAGGGAACGTAGTTCAAAGCTCAGCGTCGCCCTGCATCCCAAACTTGCGGCCTTGGTCATCCGATGTAGCTTGTCTGCTCTACTCTTACGCCTCTGAGCTGTCTGAAGCCGAACCCTCCATCACGCAGCAAAGCGCCGATCTAGTCACGTATCGATCTCGTCAACCCGCAGGCGCAGACGACCTAAAGGAGCGAAGAAGTTCCAGATCACTGGGCCAGCACCGGGTGGTGGGCCGTCCGGCATCACATGCTTCTTTATAAACCTGAAACGGCTTCGTAGTCGGCAAGAAATGTCTCGAAGAGCTTGTCGTATGCTCGGCGTCTGATTCGGTCTGCAAGTCTTTTGACGAAAGATTTCCATCAGCGCGTGTCTCCGATGCCGCGAACCGTAGCGGAGGTCGCGGCCACTGTCGAAAGACAGCTCATAGTATCGTATTGACTCCATCTTCTCGCCCAGCGATTCGAGCCATCGGACTGCCGGTGCGCCTCTCCAAGACCGCAGGCTATGCTGAAACGAAAGCTTCAAGGAAGACATCTGTGGCTTCCTCTCGAATCTGACGGCAGGTATAGAGGATGGAGGTGCGAGACTGTATGTCCTTTTGTGAGGTTGATGATGCCGTCTTCCCGAGGCAAGAGTCAAGTAGTACACGAGGTCGCGGAGCTCAATAGGCAGCTTGAAGAATGGCGGTTTTGAAGGCGTATCTGTGTGATTCCTGCGCGACGTAGACGACTTTGTGACAGCACTTAGCCGCATGCCCTTCGATCCGGTCACCAGTTGCTCGGATATCTTCATGTCTTGCTATCTCTTCAACAACAGCGGGGTAGGCAGACGTGCTTGTGAAGGCAACTTGATCCCGGACAAGTCACCGAAGATCGTACTCGAGCCAGTCAGGTGAGTCTGCGAGCTTTCGGATGGTTCCATGCGCTGCTAGCTATGAGGCTGTGGGTGATTGCGGGACACCGCCAGTGCTCGAGACTGCCAAAGAGCGGCAGAGCGAAAATGCTGGCAAGCGCAAGATGTGCAGGCAGACGCGGAAGGTGACTTTGCGGCAGTCTAAATTAGTCGGGGAACTCACTCCGACCGACGAGCATGCGTTGTGCGCTGAGCCTATGTTGCAATGTTCCTCCTGCGTACCTTGAGAAAGCCTCCGCAACTCCATGCCTACTGTTTGCCACCCCATGATCACCCTTGATATCTCAAGTCAGGACCAGCAGCGCCTCTTGCTGTGTCCGCACGGGGTGTCATCTTGTATCATATCGCTGTCGTGCTCCGGCCGGTCGAAACGGCTCAGGTCTGAACGTCGTGGCGCAGTTAGTGAGCATGGCGGGTTTGTTTCGGCCTCGATAACTGTGTGCAGGAGCCAGCCATTCTATAAGGTGCTCATTCTAGCAGGTGCCCATGGTTGATGGCTGAGACGCGTCCAACAGAGGAGGCGAGCCGTCCGTCATTGGGAAGGTTGAGGTTTTGGAGACTGGGGTGAGGTCTGGAAAGCAGCGTGCAAAAGCCGAGCAATTTCCGACATCACCCCTCATCCCGTGAGACGAAGTACAGAAAGATTCCCTGCCCCTGACGGCAACTCTCTATTAGCCAATACATGTAGGGTCCTCTTCAGCTGAGCGACCTTATGGCTATCAAAAACAATGGAGACATCTCACGATACCAGTAAATCGTCGGTGTCGCGCTATGTTACGCAGGATGCCAGCTGCATGCACCTCATGACAAGCATGCAGCAGTGAATACACAAATCGCAGCACTGCTACGGCATCCTGCTGCGCGCCTACAAAAGTATTCAATTCGGCCGCCAAGATGCCATACACCAACCCTCATGTCCAAATCAAAGACACACCCCTGCTAGGTCCAGCACACCCACTCTACAGCAACATCACAGCTCAGCTCTCCTCAGAGACCACTTTCATCACAATCGCAGGCCAAGTTGCGACTGACGCCGATGGCACTGTTCCTGGGTCACTGCACGAGCAAATCGAGCTTTGCCTCTCAAGCTCTCACATTGTCTCCAGGAAGCCGGAGCGACAGTGCACTACATGACACGCTTCATGTACTACTTCACAGAACGCGCATGGGGCCAAGGCGATGCGATAAGACTCATGCTGGAGAGAGCGGAGCCCTGGCTGGAAGAGCATAGGCCGGCGAGCTGTTTGCTGATAGTCAAAGGCTTGAGCAGGCCGGAGTTCCTGTGGAGTTTGAGGCGCAGGCTGTTGTCAGCAACAAGGCAGAGCGTGAGGATAGTCAAACCTGAGTACCCGAGGACGTAATTGCTTGGTGAATTAGCACGTTGCTTGCGCGCCGTTAAGTCATAACGAACGAATGGGGCTCGTGCCGGCTTCCTGAAGCACCAAGGAAGTTGTGGCAAAAGCTCAGGCTGCACTGTACATTTTCTCAAATTTTGGATTGGCGAGCATTCCTCTTGTCAACCAGCTCCTGCGCCTTAGCCGCCATCCTCCTTGCGGGCTCGCCATCAACAAACCTCTCCGCCAGCGCATTGACAGCCTCGAACAGCGCCAGAATCCGGGCGTCCCTCGTAGCCTTGTTCTGCAAGCGCTTCGCCTCCATCATACTCGCTCCGCTGCGATCCTTCAGCAGCTCCGTCAGTATGCCTGCACCTGCCCATGGAAGTCTTCCTTGGGGAAGATCTTGTTAACGAGACCCTGCGTATGGAGCTCTTCTACTGTCGCCCTGCCGCCCAGCATGAGCCAGTCGTTCGCTCTATGCGGGCCAATGTGGTGGGCCCAGTTGACAGCCGAGCCCATCTCGGGAATGAGACCGAGTTGGCTGAAGGTCACTTGCAGCCAGGTATCTTTCGCGGCGAAGAAGAGATCAGAAGTACCTTGGAACCAGGATGCTCCGGCGCCGACACCAGGGCCGTTCATAGCGAGCACAAGCACTTTCTTGTGGTCGATCATGGAGCGGATGAGCTCGGAGCCTTGAGCAAAGCCTTGCAGATAGTGGACTTTCTTCTCGCCATCGTTCTTGAAGCCACCTTTGTGTCGTTCACCGAGGTCTTTTGTTTTGTTAGCTCGATCATGTTGAGACCGCGGTAAGGAATTGCTCACTGGAAACATCGGCGCCGGCGCAGAAGAAGCGCCCTTCTCCAGTGATTACCGTGAAGACAGTATCCGGGTGGTTGTCGAGCTCGCGAAGAGCAGCAATGGTATCATTCACCAATGAACCTCCCAGAGAGTTCAGTTGCTTCGGCCGGTTGAGCTATCAAACAGTCAGCATCATGGTTGCAGGTCTCGCAATGGCCGAACTGAGGTCACCTTGATCGTGCCGATGCCATCCTTGATATCAACGAGGATATCTGTGTAGTTCGAGCTTGACATGATGAAAGATTCCTTCGCTTCCCAATGGTTGAACTAGATGCGAAAAGATGCAGGAGATCGAGACGCGGTAAAGCGAGGATGGAGTTCGAGCTGCGTTGCCACGATCAAAACAACCTCGGCTCAGCGATGGCAGGGAGCTCGCAGCGATTTCCGCCTGCCGAATGATTACTCTTCACTACAACATCACGAGCAGCCCATCTGCAGAAGCCGGGGGCTTTGGTGCGGCGAGAGTGTAGAGAGATGGTTTTGTTGTACATGGCTGGCATCATTCACGACCTGGCAGACAGACTCCCGCCACAGCAAGCGTTAAAAGGTATTCCATCGCCGGATGGCCTATCCGATGGGAAATCAGACCCATCGCGCATACGAAAGAGCGCATATGAATATAGCTCTGCACCCTTGCGGCCTCGAGGTCGACCACACTTATCGCTGCGCAGATCTGTGCGTGCAGCCTGCCGCCGCCCCAAACATACGTGGCGACCCTGAGACTGCCAAAACGCCGCTCTTCTTTTACGCTGGCCAACTCATCGGATAGTGAGTACTCTGCAGGGCAAGCGTCAAGATCTCCGAGCTTCTTCTCTCCGGACGGAATTCGACGGGCCTCTTCCGTGCGCCTTTCACGGCCACCAATTGGTGTACGGTCGGAGGACTACAGTGACGGTGCAAGTGTGTCGACGAGTCAACTTGATGCCGCACCAGACGGTTCCAGATTGTACTGTGACTGCTGGCGACCGTCGCTTTGCTCTCCTGATCAGCCCAAACCAGGGTTTCGTCTCCAAGCAATTTTCACACAGCGGGCAAGCCCCATGGATCTATAGACATCGGACTCTGCCGCTTCGCCGCCAGTGCCAAAGCCAGACAATGGATCAATCGAGTCTGGATGAAGCGTTCTGTCGCCCGACTTGTCCCAGCCAGAAGGCACGCGCTAGAAGTGGTGGGTCTTGCGACTGAGCTTCAGCTTCTCTGGTGCTCTTCAGAGGATAGCGTAGCAGTATTCGACTCTGTACACTTGGACAGCCCTGTATAGTGCTTTCGAAGGCTTTGTAGACCCCGCTGTATGGCGAAGAGCTGGCGGTACGACAAATACGGAAGGATGAGCTCAAGCAGCTCTGGCTCTCACCAGACCGTATCAATGGCTGTGGGCGTGGTTGAGGTGGGATCAGTTGGATGTCCCGGTACACTTGTATCCGTGCGGGTGTTTCAAGAATGAAGTGTCGCTGAAGCGAGAACATACTACTCGGTCATGATGATCTACCACGTCTGCGACGCTGAAGACCTTGGTGGCCCTTCGAGCGAGGCCGCATCTTCCGTACAGGTATAGGAAACCTTTCTTCTCATGAAGTGCAGCCGCACCAGTCGAGTTTCTGTTCATCCCACACCTGCTCGTTTCCGGTCTCCCCTCTTTCTTGGCTCGGGTTTTGAAATGTCCGTCCCCAGTCCGTCTCCGCGCAACAGAATCCTTCAAGCAAGTCCACTGCTCGCTTTGTGCCTGGCGGTGTCTCGTCAAGAAGCCAACTCGAAAGTAGTTCTCTGGCTCGGGGTTATGATGGCTCTACAAAGCCAACTTGGCCGCTGGGCGTTGAAGTATAGATAAGGCACCAAGAACCAGATCGCATCCCACCACCACAGAACTCGTTGTCACATCTACCCTGCATCGAAAAACCACAACACATACGTTACGAGTGACTATGGCGACCTTCGGCATCTCATCGCAAACATCAGCCATCTGGCACGCTGGAGCCGCCTTTGCAACCATCTTCATCGGCTTTGGCATCAACGCTATCATCCGCCCTCGCGCCGGCTTCGAAGTATTCGAGTTCGAGTATCCCAAGGCCGCCAAAGACCAAAAGCTCATCGACAACCTCATAATCATTTACGGTATTCGGGACGTCTTCATGGGAGTCAGCATGCTTGCGGCGTACCACTTCCAGGCAAGGGAGGTCCTGGGCTATTCGCTGATCGCAGGTTCGGTGGTGGCATTCGTCGATGGCATCGCGAACAAGGCGGTGCTTGGTTATGGGCAGGGGAAGCATTGGAGTTATGCGCCGATGCTGACGATTGTGGGAAGCATCTTGCTGGGCGCGGTTGATGGGCTGTAGCAGACAGGGTAAGTGCTCTGCCTGTGTCCCGTCACATAGCCTCCCGCCTCGTCTGACTCAAGTGAAGTTCCAAGACGGCGACAAGACGGTCTCCACGCACCCGGAATCCATAATCTTCGTCCTTTCCAAAAGGTCGCACCGCGCGGTTGGCGGGTACGCTGGTGCTCCACAACGCAGTGTTAGCCCCTTTGTCACACCATACTTCGGGAGGTTCGCCTGTCTCGTCAAGCATGGGCTGAATTGCTCGGCAACGTGGGCAATTGTAGCCGTCTCAGAAAGGATAGATGGGTGAAGCAGAGGTAGTTCACGGGCGCCGCCGAAGGTGTAGAATGTTTCGAGATAGCTTCAGCGAACATGGACTAATTGATCCGCTCGATTGTCTACACTGCAAACCTCGACAATATCTTATAGAAGGTGACTGTCAATCGTACAGCCGGCCTTTCCTCAGACGACCAACCGTCTTTCCGTCCGCAAGCAATCGGATGCCTATGTGGCCGACGTCGTCGACCGGACGCACATCACCGAGACGTACATCATACTTGCGAAGCATTCTTGATAGATCGGCGCCTTCGACAGTAGAAGGGACATGCATAGGTCCAGCATGGGCGTCGTTTCGGACGAGCGTCGAGACGTTGAACAGAAGATCTCCGTATTCTCTGAGAAGCGCGGTGATGGCGTGCATCCCTGTCGAAGCGATCATAACGACAGAAGCCACTATAATGGCTACAAGCCATCCATGATGGCAGATGATGATCTCGGTGCTGGTTGTTGCGACAGCTGGTGCATCCACTACAAACTCGCAGGTGATGTTCGGATTCGGGGCGGCCTGAACTGGTAACACACCTGCGTCGCCGACGTGCCTATACTATTGGTGGTAAGCTCCGATCCAGCGTCCGAGAGCCAGTACGTATTCATCAGCTGCGTTAAGCTAATACTGAATGCTTTGGGATCCAGCGCCCTCGCAATCTGTGCATCACTGCACCCCTCATGGGGCAAGGGATATGCGCTGTACCCGCCACATGTGAACGGACTTCCAGGGCTATCAGGGTCAACGAAATAAGTCTCTTTCGAGGTCGCATAGGCTTCGTGTCCATAGACAGACTTGACGAAGTTATCGGACCAGTAGCTCCAGGTGCGGGCCTGTCCAGGACGGTCCAAGCAGTGGTGTTATGTGGCAGCCGTGAAGGCCGCATGCTCGTTACGCGACAGTTGCGTCCAATACATTCCGCGTTCGCTTCGACGTAGCTTGTCCGCAGCGTGCAACGGGCGGCAGGATCCAGGTAATCATACCGGTAAGATGTATTTCTTTTAGGTAACATCAGGCCAGTATCATAATAGATGACCCGCGGCTGCAAGCCTGCCGTGGCATTCCGACCCGCGAGACCAGTGCCATCAGCCATCGGTGTATCACTTGGTGAATAGATCTTCGCACTCGGTCCAGAAGCCCAACTCACGTTCATGTGCAGAGCCATATAGCTATGCACGGCAGGACACTCAGCGACCAAGTACGAGGTCTCGAGAACGATCGACATGTTCTGGGATCCGGTCAAGCCTGACATGTACAGGCCGCTCAGTGCTGAGTATGTTGTGTCCGATGGAACGGTCATCCATCCGTCTCCTGTTGCATTCTGCTTGTCCAGTGTCTCAATCATTGGGATCTTCATGTTACTCCAAGTGTCCATGCTGGACCGCTTGGTTGCTGCTGGGCTGAGCAAAGAGGTCGTAAAGAGTGCATTGACCGTAGCGATCCTGTTTTCAGCGTCGTAAAAGTCGAGATACCAGAACGTAGTGTCCGTATATTGTAGCGTCATATTTCGATGAAGGTAGCTGTCGGCCGTCGACATGATCCGAAGCGAGGCTTGACTGCCCACGGGTGACAGACCCCAGATCAGGATGAGTATCGCTCCGAAGACTGTAGGAGTGCGTAGATTGAGCTGGGTGGCGAGGGTGTTGAAGACAGTGGTACTGCCAGCTAAAGTATCGAGTATTCCAATGTTCGCGCCGCATTCGAGCCTCCATAGCATTAGCGACCGCAGCCCCCGACTCACTGCGGCAGCGAAGAGTATGGGGAACAACGTAGACCCCTGCCGTCACTCAGTCTTGCGCTACCATGCTACAAAAGGCGAAGGCTGCTCACATATTGCATCGCTTCCTGCAGCGACGACACAAGCTCGCGGTTCTCTGCAACAGGTTCGTTCTCGTGGCTTCGGACCAGGATGGCGAGTACCAGGAACAAAGCTGCCACGCCTCCTAGTACGACGTCGACGAGGATGCCGGACAGCAGTCGGCCCTTTGACCGTTGCAAAGGAGTGAAGCGTCGGAGACGCTGTTTGCAATGCTCGCCTGGACACGAAACGACATCAACATTGCTGAGGGGTACGAGCTTGTATGCAGTCGTAGGCGTGGCCGGGCGAGCACCATGACCCAGAAGACTGGAGGTTTGGTCTGCCATGGTCGCCACAGGTAGATGGTCGGGAAGCGATGGGGACTGCTGTCCACGTAGGGACGACTGTCGAGGCCGTCAAATATTTATACATCAGCGAAATCCCCAGCTGCAGGCTGAGAGCTGAGTTCATGTTGTGCTCGGAGACGCGAAGCGTCGGTCCTCTAGAGTCTGCAGCACGCTGCCAGTACGTCGGGAAGCGAGCGGCCATACGCATGTCCAGCGAGACCGGTGTCCAGCTTCATTGGCGGTTCGTGAGATGCAGTCGTAGCGAGATAGATTGCTCGTGCATGTACATATACGTAAGGCTGGACTCCAAGCGATCGGGATGGGGCTCGATCATGTACATGCTGTGAGCGGTGCCCAGAGCGGTACCTGAGAAGAATGCAGTCCGTTGGTCAGCATGTGTTCCCAAGCCATGAGAAGAGAACGAGTAGTGTCCTTGGTCCGAAGAAGCCCAAAGTTTTGGTCGGTGGGACAAGTTGAAGATGAGATCAGTAGTTCGGTCAGGGATGTCGCTAAAGCGAAGTGTGGGGGCCAAGCATGCACAAGCTCACGCAAAAGCTCCACTTATCACGCATGTCGCTTGCCCGTGCATAACGAGTTCTTTTCTTTCGCGATATCAAAAGCACAAGTCGGCCGGTCGACGTTAGTACGATGATAACTGTTGTTCTCAGTGACGATCTACCAGAGCGCTAGACTGCATGATGCCTTGCAACCGCCTCTCGCACTTGTATACACCAAGAGCTCTCGCGATCTGGAGCTGCCTTTGTTCGGACAACTACACACGCATGTACATCGATGAGGAGGTGCAGTACCTGCCCTACTTTCCCCGTCATGCATGTTCCCTCAGCTGAGAATACGCCTTGCGCCGTCAGCAGCAACGACTCAACGTATATAGCCGCGGTGACTCGTTACGCCTGCACTTGATCACGATCTACACAGACCACAGAGGCTTCTAGCTCAGGAATAGGTCCTTGCAAACGCCAAGGCGATCTGTAGATATCCTGTTAGCCACATCTGGCCCATGGGAGGATATGTGCCCACATCGGACCCTAAGGACCAACGAAGACATATTCGCAACGCATCTGTCGACGCAGAACAGAGGTCGTCAGACATACGATCGCGCAGTTTAAACGACGTAGGTCAGCTGCTTTGACGGAATGACTACTTGAGTGACTGTCGTTTTGTTCGCGGTTTTCATCAGACTGTAAACATATCGCGTGCTTTCCCAAAATACGAACGCATGGAGTTGCAGCTCAAGTTATGCATGGATCGCAATGAGACTCAAACCGTCTCATTTGTTTGTACACACGATCAAAAACAGAGATCAACCATGCAGGCAGTCGCTACTTGCCACTCAACCATTCGCACGCAAGAAACCAAAGGATGGAGCCCAGCTTCGAGCAACTGTATTACAGGCAAAGACTGTCATGTGCGCGCGCGAGAATCGAAGTAACAATCACACAGTCTTGACTGCGCACGCCAAAGTCGCTGCTGCTGCTGAGTTTTGAGCGGTTGCCCCGAAGATTGTGCAGGTCAAAGCAGCCTTCCGCAACCTTGACTGTCACAGTCGTGATCGCGACCAGATCGCTTTGTCTTACTGCAAGCAATGGTTGCAGTCACAATCGTTAATTTGCCTCGATTGTGGCTGATTGTTGTCGTTGTTTGATTTTGTGCAGAAGCGGTGCAAAGACTAGGGGAAGACTGAGCGTTATCCTTCCACTTTCCGCGCAAACCTCACCGGTGTCAAGTCGATCGCTTCTTTGATCTTGGTACACCGTCAGACCAATATAAACGTCACGTGTAGAATGAAATGACAGAATCGTTGTCAGTCGATGATCATCTGTCGTGCGTGCGTTCTATCCTTCAGTCATGCAAATGTAGTACCGGGCCGGAGACCGAGGCGTCTTCTCGAAAATAGAAGCAGAAGGTACACAACGACCTCCGCGCAATGGAGCATCTCGCAAGTCACTATGGCAGTAGCTGCTACTACATGGACAGAAGTGTTGCTATCGTTGCTCATCTCGACCCCGCCGGCTGAGGTTGATGCTTTAGACTCTGTATTCAACGGGTTAGGAAGGTAGAAGAATGATAGTTCGAACTATTTCCATGAGAGTGACCGATCAACGTATCATCGCTGTTGTCTACGAGACGTTCATCTGCGTTACATTGATGTAGAACTGCTCACGTTTGACTCGAGCGAGCTATTCGAAGTCCATTTGCCGACGCGATCGGACATGTGCGCCATTGCCCGAACATACCACGTTCAAGCTCTCAGCGCTTGGAACCGGACCATCCCGCACGGCACTGGATGTAGCCACTCAAAGTCATCAATTCGTATGGATCCTCTGACTGAAGCGTTGATCAAGTTTGAGATAGCAGACTTGCAGCGGCTCCGTTTGTCGAGGGACGAGATATGTTGCCTTGGTGGACCGGAAAGGCGCCACTCCTGCTCTTGCCACTGTGATGATATAGCATCGAGTGCTGACAACATAGAAGAAAGGTCGAAGGCAAGAGGTCAACAAAGTGCTTTGCATGAATCAGGAGGAGCAAGGAAAGAACGCTCACGCTTTGAAGGTGAGCCGCTGAAGCCGCGAGAGGCAGCAGTCAGTTTCGCCCTCAAAGACATCCTTAGAGGCCATAATGGCACAGATGATGATCCTCCGGGGCGACCTCGGTGCAGCAGTACAGTCGTAGAGAGTTCAAGCAGCGTCCGCCAGCAGCTTGGACCAGCGATGACATGAGTGGGACACAAGACTTTCGGAATGAAAAGTTCCAGGGCCGACTTGGATTCCGAGAGAGCCTTTGGCAGTGTTGTGTGTGGAGGTGACTCTCCGGACCAGAACGACTAACACTCTGGCCATGTGTAGCATCTGCGTTGTCGCTCTCCATGGCTCATTGGCGCTGTGGATGAAGGCAAAGATACCACCCTAGTAGTTCGAAAATCATGCAGCCTGGCCCATGTACCGTCAAAGACTGTTTGGACGCAGCCACAGATCCTGTAAGAGCTCCCTAGCCGTCGCTCTCTCTTCCGGTTGCCACTGCAGCATCCTTTCGCATGAACTTCAGAAAAGCCTGCTGGTTTTCCCCTACCAACCGCTCTTCCGAGTCTTCCAGGCTGGTCTTGACAACGGGAACGTCCGCGATGAACAGTCCTGCGAGCCTGTCAAAATGTTGTAGGGGTCACGAAGAAGAGACTATTGACTCACCGTCGCCGTCGAAGAACTCGTCAACCCGCCGTCCTTGCTCCAGCAGATCGCGAGGTGGAAGCCCAAGCATGCCGATCACCTCAGCTAGATGGGCTTTTGTTGAATAGCCTTCGCCATCAGGATCATTACCTTGGAACATGTGCTTGCCTTCGAAGAGGTCCCAGACCTGGACATCGATATTAGTACCAGCGTTTGTAGACAGCCGCACCACAAAGAAGGAATTCACCATGGCTCCCACATTCCAGATATCCACAGCATAACTCCATTCCACTTCCAGCATCACTTCGGGTGATCTGTAGATGTTTGGCTGTGCATCATGGTGCCTTGCTTCGTCGCCACAGACGGCCTCTCCAATGTCACCCAAGATTGGCATGCCGACACTCTTAGGCTGCTGAAATGCTCGGGAGGCATATATTGTCACACCATCGTGGATCTTTCGAGGAGATGGATGCCGCAACTCGGCCTTGACAAACTTGTCCAAGATAGACTGGTCTTCGATCTGTGTGAGTATGTTGTCGTCTTTGATATCTGCATGACCCGACAGTCAGTTCTATGACACAACCTAAGGAGTTCACGTACGCACTCACCTGTGTGTACGAGTCTGCATTCAGTATGCAAGAAGTCCAGGGCGTAGAGAATGGTGCGTAGCCCAGCTTTTAGCAGATCCTCAGTGAATCGCTGATCGGGATTGCGGTGGACGATATCGCTGAAGCTGTCCCACATAGGTCGCTGGACCAAACAAAGGTGATCGCCGCCCTCGCGTGGAATAGTGAAGGCGTCCCAAGCGGATCGGACGAGCATAAAGCCTGGGTGTTCTGTGTCCATCTTGCTGATCTTCTGGCACGTCTCAAACTCCCGCCTGTGGTCTTGGCCTCTGGTGTACACCTTCAGTGCAACATAGCGGCGAAGCCTGGAGTCGTCAACAGTGATTGCGTAGCGGGAGAGCGGAAGATCGTACTGTAGGTCTCGTGCTAGCCAGACTGTCGATGATGTCCCGAAGCCCAACTTGCCGACCACCTGATACCGATCGACGAGGACCTCGCCCAGTGTCATCGGGTAGTATGCGGCACTGTCGTAATCCGGCAAGCCTTCTTCCTCCAGCGCCACGTCCTCCTCGACCGTCTCAAAACCCTTTCCGGGGAACTTGAGAGGAACCCAGGCCGCATCTCGCCACCAGCTTAGTAGCCACTTCAGTGGCCACATCATGTTGTTCGACCGTGTTGTAGCGTGTATGTGTCAGTGTCGTCTGCATGCGAAAGAAGCTGAGTGTATGTTTGGGTTGCCAGACTTGTGAGGTGGTGCAAGGACCATCCGCGGCTAGCGGCCGCTCCCGAACTCTGTTTGCGTCGCTCCTTCCTCCTCAAACGCGGAACCTGATCCCACGTGATCGATAGATGCCGCGCTGAGCTGCCACAGTTTGCATTCCCTATTTGCCAATCACAAAGGCGCGCGACGTATGTTCGCATGGTCCGCGTGAGTGCTGGGCATCAGCGCTTCAGGCTATTCAACGCCTAAAAATTCGAGATCCGAGGGAAGGGTCCTTCAAAGCCCGACAAACCTTGCACATTAAAGTCTGCCATGATGAAGCATGCTCATGACGCACGATGCGTGCTCCTGAGATCAGCAGCTCAGTGAATTTATCCCCGAGCGAATGCTGGCTTCCTATTGTCGGCATGCAATGGCTGGAGGCATTGGATGCTCGAGCGCATGAAGTCTGTAAGACAAACCACATCTTTCAAGTCCCTCGTTACCTCAAAGCTTCAGCGCAAGCATATCTCGCAAACCGAGCACAGGATACAGCCACCAGCAAGGATGTCACACTCGAAAGATACAGGCAAGCAACAAAACACCATCAGCGGCAACGCTGCGCAATCCAACATATCGTGGCAGGGCTTCGACAAGGACAACCTCACAGCGGACTGGAAAGGTGCGGTGACAACGTTCTTCAGCCCCGGCGGTGGTGCTACGCAGATCCGTTGCGTCAAAAATGCACTGGTGCGATTTGTTGGCTGACGAGTGTATCCCATCTCAGTGGTTGGCGAGGTGTGGGAAAGGTGTCCAAGGTGATCATCAGCGCACAAGGCTTCAACCAAAGACAAGAACGACATCATCAGCGCCAGAGTAGAGGGCACCACGACACCAAGACCTGCCACATCTACGGAGACGGCAAAGGCACATCTAGGGCCGGCCAAAAGCGCCGCTGAAGCACGGAGTTCCTGCTGGATCTCAGAAATTTCGACATGCAAACACCCACTTCTACGCCTTCATCATCGCACGCGGTAGCATTGAGCTCGAAGAAGGGGATGCGACACTTGAACACAGAGCCGGGCACAGCAGACACAGGGCAGCATCTACGTTGAGCAGGAGCGACAGTAGGTCGAGGGTTTCCACTTTCAGTCAGCAAAGCCAGAAGTTCAGGGCAGCGCTCCAGGTGGTCTCTCTGTCCCTTCAATAATTCATCGTCGCTCTAGCTCAAGTCCTCTTGCTCGGAATTGTTCATACGTTACGGTGCCTCGAGGTGCAATATTGTGTCGCACTGGCCAACGACCGCCGTATACTCCAGCTTCCTGGGTCCGGAGACGGAGCCAGTGTTCGGGAGATGGAGTGCGGACCATGACGTGAATAACGGTTGAGCGATTCTCGCATTGCGCTCACTTCACTTCCACACTTCCCTCCGGCACGCCCTTCGTGCTCCGCAGCCGCCGTGAGAAGAATTGCATGATGGGCATCATCTCATCCCGATTACGAGGCATACTGTCGCCGGGCTTGCGGTACCGCTTGACCTCGACGAACTCGAACACTCGCTTGAGCTTGTCTTCCGTCGCCGATGTGACGGCAGACTGGTCGGAGCCTGCACAGACTAGCACGGGAGTCTTGCACGTGGATCTGGGGAGCCGTTGGTCTCGCTGGGAGGCCAGCGCCTATGCTTATGACGCCGCCAAGCTCTGTAGGCGTGTCCGTATCTGACATCTCCTGGAGGTGAGCTAACGCTGCATCAGCGGACTGCATGCGGAGGTCAAGGTGATTCCACGTACCAGCAAGATTCAGCGCAGCCATGCCTCCCTGCCCAAATCCAAACACCATCACCTCTCGAGGCTCAAAGCCACATTTGCTCCCAGCACCTCACGCAAAACCTTCGTGAGCATCTCCGTGCTCTGCTTGAAGCCAGCATCAGCATCGAGGCCGCCGGAGGTCGAGTCAAAGATGATGTCGTCGCCCCAGTGAAACCCGCCCATGTCAAGCAAGCCTTGAGGCCCTTGGATGGCGATACATCCTGTCTCGGGCAGGTTCATCTGCTTGCCTAGGCTGGCGAAAGACTCATTCTTGTCTCCTAGGCCATGTAGGAGGATGAGGATGTTGGTTGGTGGTTCGCCATTTGGTGCTGTAGGCAAGTCAGTACGCTCGTTGTCGTGGGCGGTCCTGATGGCTGTGCTGAGCTCTTTGCATGAGACGAGTTTTTGCAGCACTGCAGGAGCTGCCCCAGCACTGCAAACCCATCAATGTCGCAGCAAACCACCAGCTGAAGTCACAGACTTACGCGCCACGATCTCGACCTTGATACCCTGGGAAAAGTCAGCCGCAGTCGGCAAGCGACCCATGATGAGCTGGCAAGCGCGTGCGTTTCCAAGTTTGGCGAGCTCGAAGCCAATGGTCTCGATCTCTGCAAGCTGCAGAATCGCTGGAGCCGACGTGAGGTCTGGAATTCGCTAAGCCCTGGCCAAGAAAGCTTGGACATGCGAAGCTCGTGCCTGGAACCTTAATTGATGACGTCCCCTTCCTCGTTTGTTGACAGGGTCTGGAGGGGCAGTGTGAAACGTCCCCTCGATCATTTGACGTCAGTCTCAGCTACGTGAAGAAACACAGGAGGCTGTGAAGGCACAGCAAACAAGGAAGGTGGCGTGTCTGTAACATGTGGCGCCTTCAAGGCGGGCCGGAGGCATTGACTGGGTTCAGAAGCTTGCCAGCGCTTCGTTTCCATGCCCGCACATGCATTGAGGCGCCAAATGACCCTGAGCTTACGCACAGCTGTGACGCAGTCTCCACCACGATTGCATGTGTACCTGAATAGCGAAGGTTTAAATGCGGGCAGCTTCTCTCTTTCACCGACTTCCTTTGACACTCACAAACCAACAATCAACCACCAACTACAACACAACACTAACAAAACACCCAAACCAAACCACAAACGACAATACCGCGAAGATGTTCGGATTCGGTATGCCTAGGCGAACTTTCCTTTCCCTAAGCTTCACCGCTAACACTCCACAGACGATGCCGAGAAGGACTACGACAAGGTCCAGAAGACCGACAACCAAGCCGAGCTGAGCCACGAGCTCATCGCTGGCGCCGGCAGCTTCATGGCCTTCAAAGCCTTCGAAGACCATCAGCGCAAGGAGGGTACGCTCACACCTCACTCTTTTCCCTCTCCCCCAGCCCCTCATCCAACATTAACACCCCTTCAGGCAAAGAAGTCTCCCACGCCTTCGCCAAGGAAGCCCTCGCTGGTCTGGCGGGTGCCGAGGTCGACCGTCTCGCCGAGACGAAGGGCGAGGACTACTACGACCGCGAGAAGGCCAAGCATGAGGCCAAGAAGCGCTCGGAGCAGCTGTACGACCAGCACTACGGGCAGCATGAGCAGTACAACCCCAACCAGCAGGAGCCGCCGAGGCACTTCAAGGGTGGCAAGGGTGGACACGGTGGTGGGCATAGGAGGGAGGAGTACTAGACGCCTTTAAGGGTGGTCTAGGAGACGGTGGGAGGAGGGAGGTGATCATGTGCTCTGGCGCCTGAATGAGGTAGCTGAGCTGAATGAATGAGATGAAATGATAATGGCAGTGCCATCATACTCAACCTACCTGTGGATTCAGTACTTCTCCCCCACTCCTGTAACGTCCGTCTTGAACTTGCCATCTGAGCAACATAATTGCTGTGTTCGTCAACGTAATCGCATCCACAAGCTCCGATACCATGGATATAGCCGTGCATGCATAGTGGTGGCAGCAAGCGTGCGCAGCTTACATCAACACCTGGGCAAACCTCCTCACCCATCACGACGCCAAACGATCTGTTGCAAACGAACATAGGAGACAGAGATCCACAGAGATTATGCATACACGAAGCGAACGCAAAAGCGTACTTACACATACGTATACACACCTTCCCCATCCCCACCCTCAAACCACCCGCTCACACTACAATCCCTACCGCCCCCTCCTCCCTGCCGCTCCTGATACCTCTTCTCATAAGCCTTCGCCCGGTTCCGAAAGTCCTTCTTCCGCTTCTCCGCCATCTCCTCCTCACTCAACGGCCTGCGCTGAAGACTCTTCGTGAAAGCGTTGAACTTCTCACTTGCCTGGTCGAGCACGCCGCCTTTCTTGGGGCTTGGGGGGCGGTTGGGTTGGATCATTTCGTCGGTCGCTGAGGAACGTGATGAGGTGGAGGACGAGGGGTTGGGTTTGGGTGTGGTAGTGGAGGAGGTCTTGGTGACAGGGTTGACGTCAATGACCCTACCACCAGGCGAAGGGCCCGTGGAGTTGAGGTTCCGCCGGAGGTTAGGCGATTGGTATGTCGGATGCATCCACGCCGTGCTGTTCTTCCTCGGGCTTGCACTTCCAGCTCCAGCACTCGCGCCCCCTCCCATCGCACCTCCATACATCTTGCCCCACATCGCCCCCATAGGCCCCTTGTCGAATTCCTCCGGACTGGGCTTGTACAGCGGTGCCATCTTTAACGTTTCCCTCACCTTCTCATTCTTCAACGCCAAGCTCTGCAGAATGCCCAATGCACCACCACTCGCGAACCACACGCACACGAGTCCGGACTGAAAGCCCAGTGTCGCGACGATGATGCCCGGCAAACCGTAAAGCATCATAAACCGCATCGGCGGCGCCATCTGATCCACCCCGCAGCTCCCGACTCGCCGCCCAAGCGGACCAGAAGATGCATCGTCCCCGCCATTAATGCCGGGAGGATAAGAAACGGATCCGAGATCGTCATATCCTGCAACCAGAGAAACCCATCCGTCTTCAGCGCCGGGACAGGCAGGTTAGTCATAGCCGCATAAGCCTGAACCCGCAATAGCCAAAATACCCTGTATAAACATCGGCGCCATCTGATCAACCATACTCAGTCCAGCCTTCTTCCTGGTCTGCATAAGCTGCATCCACGCCGCTTGAACAGCAGCATTATCCCCACTTGCCCGCGCCTCCGTCATCTTATCCGTCAGCGGCTTCGTCACACTGCTCAACGCCTGAGTCCGCGCAGTCATGTCGCTGCTTTTGATATACAGCGGCAGCATTAAGAGTCGAATGCCTATGGCTGTGGCGGCGACGGCACCCCACCAGGGAGGCCCATGTAGATGTGTGCGTGCTCGATGGTCCATTCGATGATGCTGGTAGGGCCCCAGCCGTAGTTGAGGCCAATTTCGTGAAGGTAGCCGATTTTCTCGGGGAGGTGGTTAGGTCGGCGGTCGTGCTGAGGTCGATGTCGTCGAGGGTTATGGTGTCGAGGTTGGGGAAGGATGTTGTGGTGGAGGTGGACTCTGCTGGTAGTGATGAGGGAGGGGGCGCTGTTATGGGTTCGGGGTTGGCGTTGCTGTTGGCGTGGTGGATGCGTGTCGTATTGAGGAGAGCGAGGCGATAGTTATGGGTGCTGAGAGCCGCCATTGTGGTATTCGCTGGTTCGCAAGGCCGTTCTGCGTTGATCGAGGTTGTATTCGTCTCGTTGTGGATGAAAGCTGCGATGCTGTCAACGTGCGCTCTCCTACTCAAGACAGGACATCTTACATTTCTACATTGCGCTTGATACAATCGAGGTGCGCTGCCTCTGGCAATTTGCCAGCCTCTACTGGGCATCATGTTTGCGATGTGTAGGGAAGAAGGTCGATCATCGAAACATTTGGGCTCGGAGAAGCTGGAGGTTCGCCGCAAGTTTCTGGCGAAAGTCATGGCACACTGTCCTTTTGAGGCACTGGAAGAGCTGATGAGCCTGCTCAGACTTGGGGAGTAAACGAATATTGCGAAGCATCGCTGGCAAGTTTCACATTGTAAGATCGAGATGGAGGTCGCTGTATATGTGTACCAGAACGGTCACGAGATACCGGAAAGCTGGACTTCTATACACGATTCCTGAACCTGCACAATATGCCTCTCCACATGTCGCCATACGCCATTCTCTTTATCGAACAGACCCAGCCTTACTCCAAAGACGTGTATGCATCCAGCTCCTCCCATCCCTCCGTCTCCGCTCAATAGGATCCTCCCGCATCTCCACACCCGGTCCAATCGGTCTCGAGTTTCGTTGTGACGGAAAGACCTGCAATGCAACTCATTAGCCAACATACTCTCACACGCCATCGCCTCCTATGTTTCCCCCCTTCCTTCCAGCATGGAATCAGTGAACTTACCTTCGTCCCACCCCATCCCAACCTCCAAGCCGCCTCATGCGCCACAAGCTCCCCCAAACCCCAACATCAATCCATTCACAAACGGAAGCAGCAGATTGATCGCGGCGCCACGTATGATGCTCCAGAACGTCGGCGGTGAGTAGAGGATGAGCGGAGAAGAGGAGGTACTGGGTCGTTCGTCGGAGGAGGAGTCTTGGGATTGGTTGCTGTGGTTGGCGTCGTAGTTTTCGCTGTCGGAGCTGGGGAATGTAGAGTGGGATTCGGCTAGGGGGTCTCGTTCGCGGGCGGCCATGTCGGAGGAATGGGAATTTGTAGAGAGGTTTGCTAGGTGTCGGTGTTCGCTCCCAGTTGGGGCAGCGTAAGAAGCGGTCCTGCTGTGTCTGTCTTGGTTGATGGGTGGACGCCTTTTTCGAAACCAGTATCGTAAACGATCCTTCTTCCTTTTTGAGAGTATTGTATAGATGTGCAATGGACGTGGACCATTCAGGATAGAACCGTGAACGAACAGTACCATTGATCCAGCCAATCGGCAAAGACAGACGCCAAGACCGTGCGGCTCTGCTGGTTGATGACGGAAGGAGCGAAGGTGCCTGGAATTTGGCGGGGACATTCTTCGAGCCTCACTTCGAAGAACACCTCGTTAAACAACTTCCACTTCACATACACCTTATACGAACAACACGACTCTCACTCTCACTTAATGCGAAGCTGAGACCGGGCTTCTATCCGAACACTCGTACCATCTGCGCGGAAGGTTTCAGCAAGATGGACAGCAATCAGCAAGACCTGGTGGCTCAGTTCGTGGGCATCACCGGCGCAAATCCACAATCAGTATGTTTGACCAGCACTCACATGAGCCTCCAAAGGAATGTCATCTAACGTACTTCTCAGGCACAAGCAGGCCTCGAAGCCGCCGACTGGAACCTGCAAGAAGCGGTCCAGCTCTACTTCGCCGCCCAGGAGGAGCCGCAAGACGAGGACGAGGACGACGAACCCACCGCCTCCGCATCACAACCCACAGCCGCTCAGCCATCATCATCCTCCGCCAACCCTCCTCGCCAGCGCAAGAAGCACATGACTCTGGGAGATCTTGAGAGGGAGGAAGGTGATGGGGACGAAGACGACGACAAGCCTCAAGACATGTTCGCGGGAGGAGAGAAGAGTGGGCTCGCTGTTGAAAACCCCGATCGAGCTGGTGGATCCGGGAATCACTTCCAGAATATCATGAGGCAGGCACAGCAGAACCGCGATCGTCCCACGGCAGCTGGCGAGCAGGCTGAGCCGCCACGACCATCGAACTTTGGAGGGCGCGCGCAGACACTGGGTGGTGAGGGTACTGATTCGGCGGTGGTCGAGGACCCGATGCAGCGCGTCCGCGACAGGATGCAGAGGCAGCAGCGTGAGAGGGTATCAAGGACGATGCATCTGTGGGCGGATGGTGTGAGCATCGACGACGGCCCTCTCTTCCGCTTCGACGACCCCGCAAATCAGGCCATGATGCAGGAAATCCACCGTGGTCGGGCGCCGATGCAGCTGGACGTTCAGCCGGATCAGGAGGTCGACCTCAACCTCGAGCCGCACAAGGACGAGAACTACGTGCAGCCGAAGAAGCACTACAAGCCCTTCGGCGGTCAAGGTCAGCGTCTCGGCTCGCCCACGCCCGGACCTGAGCCGTCGTCTTCATCTACAGCCGCTACCTCCGCGCCAGCAACTACTACCACTACCACATCCTCGACCGCCGAGTCCCCGAAGCCCGAAGTCGATGAGTCGGCGCCGACACTGCAGCTGCAGATCCGTCTTGTGACGGCACCCTCGCTCCCTCGCGCTTCAACACCACTCATACGATCGGCGATGTCTATGCGTTCGTCAACCGCGCTTCGCCGGCGTCGAATGAGCGTGTATGCGCTGATGACGACCTTCCCGAGCAAAGAGCTGGTCGACAAGAGTCAGGTGCTGGGCGAGATGAGCGAGTTCAAGAGGGTGGTGTTGTAGTGCAGAAGTGGAAGTGAGCAGCACCTGCAAGTAAGCGGGCGGCGTAGGAAGTGCACGAAGAGGGTAGCGTGAGTCTTTCGAATGCATAGCGTGGCAAACGACGCGGCGTTTGGTAGAGGGAGAAAGTGCTCATCAGTAGCTGCAGCGCGTAGCTTGGAACAGGGGCGTTTTCTCTCTTGGCCAGCTACCGGAGATGAAATGGCACGACTGGCAGAGACTGGACAGAATTTCGTCTACATCAGACGGGCAATAATCGGCGAGATCGCGAGCGATGTGATGGAACAAACTTGTACGAGATGTTTCCATCATCGAGCACGCACGATCGCTGTACTTTCATCCTTCCTTCCTCGCTGTTATTTTCCCATGCCCTCTAGGCCTGAGCAACAGTCCGTGTCCGCTGCTGATGATCGCTTCCGAACGCAGCAGGAACGGCACGTGCAGAAGCTCTGGATTTGCCGCGGCTAAGTAGATCCGAAGAGCTCCTCTTACTACTCGACCTCGTTTCCGTGCCGCAGCATACAAGGTCATGTAGTTTTTCACAGATCGCATGCGTGGCATTTGCCATTGCAGTGAACGAATCTATGCCCAACATGTTGGAATCACCGCCCTTGCAGGGCATCAGAGTGCTCGAATTGCCGGACTGGCTCCTGGTATGCGATGCTCTCCATTGTGAACTGTATTGGTATCTTACTGACCACAGCACACAGGCCCATACGCCGGCATGCTCTGTGCAGACTACGGCGCAAACGATTCTTCGCGTCGACCGAGCACATCCTCAAGCGCATACCGACAATCCACCTCCACCCTCCGGCGACCAGCTCACCCGACGTAAAGCATCGATCGCCGTGAACACCAAAACCCCGCAGGCGTAACGCTGGTCAAAACAATCATCCCCAATGTCGACGTCGTCATCGACCCCTTCCGGCCCGGCGTGCTGGAGAAAATGGGTCTAGGTCCGGATGTGCTGATGAGGATTAATCCGAGGTTAGTCGTGGCGAGGATGACGGGGTTTAGACGGGATGGGAAGTACAAAGATATGGCTGGGCATGATATCAATTACATTGCTGTTTCAGGCGTGCTCTCGATGCTCGGCCGAGCACACGAGAAACCCTACCCACCGGGCAATTTGATGGGCGATTTTGCCGGCGGCGGACTTGTGTGCTTCCTGGGCATCGTGATGGCGCTATTGCACCGCTCGAGTACGGGTTTGGGACAAGTCGTAGAGGCGAATATGGTTGACGGGAGCTCGCACCTCGCATCGATGCCACGCCTGGCGACGAAACTGCCCATCTGGGGCCAGCCGAGAGGGACAAATCAGCTGGATGGCGGGTGTCCTTATTACGACACCTATGAGACGAGAGATGGGAAGTTCATGGCTGTTGGAGCTCTGGAGCCGCAGTTCTACGCTGCACTGCTCAAGGGATTGGAAGTTGAGGAGAGTGCATTTGGAGGCGACCGTATGGACAGGAAGACCTGGCCAAAGCAGGATGAGATTTTCACTGCGACGTTCAAGTCCAAGACGCGAGCAGAGTGGGAGCAGATCTTCGACGGCACGGATGCCTGTTGTACCCCTGTTCTCGAGCAAGGCGAGTTGGAGAAGTCGGGCTTCGATCAGCGGCCTATTGTTACGCTGAAGAGCACGCCCAGTCTGGCGATCCAGGAGGGTGATGCTGATCGGCCGCCAACGGAGGGACAGGGTATTGGGGTTGAGGGTAATGGCTGGGAATCGAAGGGTTTGGGTGCTGGGGTTGGAGGGGAGGATGTGTTGTCTGTTTGGATGGGGTGGGCCAGGGGAGGCATTATAGGTTCAGGATGGGGGTTGGAGTTTGTTGAGAAAAG
>JADPVV010000034.1:0-30387 GCA_016097615.1 Eucalyptus dawsonii
CGCTGTTTGCGAGGTAGTCGCCGGTGGCGGCAGTGTCGTTCGAATAACTCGCCATCAGGTCTAATCCTTGATTAGCTGTTAGAATGCGTAGAGGTGACAGAGTATGGCTTACCCAGTTGCGCCGCTGCAGCAATACAGCAGCAATGTCGAGTTCAGCTTGGCGGAATTGGTGTGTGAGGAAGTCAGGAGGATAGAGTCGACGGGCACAAGTTGTGTTCTTGGCAGGCCGCGGATGAGATCCGGCAACTGGACTATGCGAGTCTTTACTATGCCAATCAGCCCAATGGGAGTCTTGTCCGAAGGGAATGGTCAGTGATTGCACGTGCATGAGCACGCTACACAATGTTGCGACCCGCCACACTGAGGCCGCACTGTACTCTTGCTTGGAGCTAATAATCCGGAGATCGCTTCGCTGGGTCGACTGGCAGGATTCGCTGCAGAAGAGCTTGCCGCCATAGCTGACTCTTCTCGACAACGATGACCTCTTAAGCAGCATATGCGTTGCTTCGTTGCATGGGATATTTCAAAGCGTGGAGATCTTGCACGTTGACCGTTCGAGTCGTTTACAAGGACGACCGTCTCGGAGTCGCGCTGGCCAGAGACTGCCGCTTCTTTTGCAGGGAATCCTGCTGGCGGACAAGGCTTGTGTGTCGCGGGTAGATTCCGGTCGTGCAGTCCGATAATGTGTTGGAGCCAATGCTAGTAAGTCGCCATTGGGCGCATGCGTTGTTACATACAAAGCTACTCATGCGTCAACAAGCGACACCCTTCTGGTCATGCTCCTGCTTATCCATCTGCTGTGACTTCGTTCGTTCTCGTTGATCGGTGTCATCGCTGCCATCCCAAGAGTACAGCGTCCACTGCTGCAAAAATGTAATCACAAACAGAAAGAACGTCACAACGCTGAACGTGACCGCAAGTTTCGCCTCCCCATTCCAATAGTCTGCGTACATCTGCTGCATCTCAGTCAAAGTCGAGTTCCAGATCAATACCAAAATGCCCGCCAGCATGCAAAGAGCGCTGATCATCAACAGCCAGCCGCTCATCTGCCACGCAAAGACCTGAATCCGGCGGGGCAGAACCGACCCCGTCGAATTTTTGCGTTTGCTGGCCATGAGCCGGCGGATGCAAACCCCGTGCTGGGCGTGGCTGCCGAGTCGGTGGAGCCGGATGGCTTGCTGTGCAGCCGTGATCACTGAGGTGAGAGCGACGATCAGGCCGCAGTACCAGCACGCTCGTACTGTCCAAGGCGTATCTGTGCCGTTAGGGAGGATACGGGGCCAGCTTCCAGTTGAGGTGAGCACGCCTGCTAGCAATGCACCCTGGAGAAGGTCAGCTGTGCGTTCCTTGTTGTCTGTAAGTAGAGGGATTGCAGCCGTGTACTTACCACGATACCCACGAAGTTCAACTCTTGGATTTTGTTGTCCTTCCATTTGTCGGTGAGTTGGTCTCGTTCTTCCTCGCTTTCGGCGTTGAGCAAGGTGAAAATTGGATCGTACGTGGTAGTCTGCTTGAATAGAGAGGCCATGGTGCCGCGGAACTCGTCCCAAGCAATCAACTATTGGAAAGGTAAGCTGAGCTTTGGAGTATTGGGGATAGGGAGCTTTTGTTTCTTTGCTAAGCAGCCTCGGCAGCTAAGAGGTACATACAGTGACGCTTGGATTAATGACGTAGATTCGGTGGATCGATCGAAAATCTGACAACAGAGTTCGGCTTTGGCGTTGCAATCCCAAGTACCGGGGTGGAGTAGTAAAAGCTTAAAAGCAGTGCCCGTTTACGGTATGACAGCTCAAGAAGCTTCAAGCCACGAAGTCAACAGTGACAGCTCAGTCCTTCGAAGTCTATTTGCTTGATCTCCACGCCCGAGGCTGCCGATAGCATTCTGTCGTGGCCGAAGCCAGCTGAACGTCTTCTGGCGCATTCGAGATCGTGCAAGAAGTCATGCGAGCCTGCAAGGCCATCAAACAGAGTCCCAGATCCAGATACAGACGACGCGTTCCGGTCACATCCACTTGCTCCCGTGGGTAGGCCAGTTTTGTGTGCCCGGAATACTGCAAGAAAGGCTTGGTATGCTCTGGACAAGGTCCCTTGTGCTGTAGCATACAGGTGTGAAAGAACAATCTTCTTGGTGTGGCCGCGTTTGCTCGAACAAGAACAAGAGATGGTGAAACAGTCCATTCGCGATCTTGCGTGTCAACTCGGTCTGCTCTTCCTCCTCCTTGGTAGACAGCTCAGTCTCTGCTTGCGTCTTCTCCTCCTCCATGCTGTGATAGTCCCTCAACCACTTCTTGAAGGCCTTGCATTCTCTTGGGCCATGTGTAACGGGGAGGGAGCTTCGGGGGCGGTGGGATTGGCTTGGTGGGTTTGCGGGTGTCCCTCTTACTCGCTTTGGTCGGCCCAGCCTTCTCCATGGCTTCTCCGCTTGTCTTGCATGAAGGCAGTAAAGACTGCTCCGACTGCCCCGTCGCGGAGCTTAGAGGCGGGCTTGTACCGTAGCATACAAGTGTGAAAGAAAGAATCTCCTTGATGTGGCCGCGATTGTTCGAGCAAGAACAAGAGATGGTGAAACAGACTCTTCCAGCAGTATTAGGAAAGCACGCTAGTGGCAAACACCGGCTTCTTTCTCCTGAGGAAGGTACAAAAGTCCGAGTCAGCCGCTCCCTTTTCTTGACTTCACACCAACACCGCAGAGACTTACCTCGTATATACACCAAACCCGCCAAGACACCTAAACAGTGTCCCACTACCACACAAAAGTATACACACAGACATACCCTCGCATACTCTGCACAACATGTCGTAAGTCGCTTCAGGAGTTCAAGAGAGGAAATTCACTAACACATGGCCAGAGACCAAGATCCTACCGACCGGCCCAGCCTCGAGCAGCGACAGGCGGAGCTCAACGAGCTCAAGCGCAGGATCGTGGCGATTGCGAGATTGAACAGCCAGATCGAAAATCTGTACGAGCAGCGCGAGGACTCCCGCCAGCGTATGCGTAGAGATCGTGAGATGCGCGGCCTTGACCGCCGATTCCACGACCCAGAGCAGCGCAGGGATCCGTCGATGGGAGTCAGCTCCCTCGGAAACTCACCGCCATCGCCTCTGAGCTCAAACGAGTCAAGCGTCGACCCCTGGACAGCGGCCGAGCACAAGCGTCCAGCTTCGTGCCCGCCGAAACCACGCAAGAAGCACCGCCTGGACAAGGTCGAGCTGGTGGGCGATCTCAGCGATCGCGAGGACGACCCGAGTTCCGGCAATGGTGCCGAGGAGGGGTCGGGCACAGGGGCGGAGGCTCGGGAGTCTGAGGGGAGTATCGAGGACTCGGGAAGTGAGCTGTTTGTTTCCCAGATCCCAAGGAAGAGGAAGCGGTGAGAGCGGAAGGCAGGAGTAAGCAGTACATGTGATAATGGCGCAGAGAGGATGGTTGGTTTTCAGGGACCTCCAAAACGTACTGCGTCTATATCATATACTTGCTGCAAGCCTCGCAAGCAGTCTATCCTCCACTTCATCCAATATGTACCTGTGCTCAACGACCTCAAGGTTCTCTGCCTCAGCATTGAAGACCTTCTCTTGGTCCTCGGCGCCACCCATGGGGTTCTGGCCCATTTGCTGCTGGACCATCTGTTGGCTCATTTGGTTGGCGGCTGCAAGACGTCAGTGATGCGAAGGTATCATGGGGATTGCTGCTCTAAGACTCACCATTGTTGCTTCCCAAGATGAAGTTGTAAACAGGCTGCAGGCCAAAGAGCGTGAGGAAGTACCAGCTCAGACTGCTGACCCACCGCACGTCTAGATCCCGAGTGCCTACGCCAGCTTGCAGCATCTGCTTGAACTGCGGCGTGAGTGGGAAGGGTAATTTCACTGGAGATTGTCAGCCTCAAGACGGTCTCCTAAAGCACCCTGCAGGAAGCGCATAACGCAACTCACTGATGACATAACCCGAAAAGAACGCATTAATCCACCCCATAATCAAACTCTGCGGCACCATCATCGCGACATTCCCCTTCATCATACCCATCATACCCTCCATCATCGCCGGATCACTCAGCGGATTCGGCTTCCCTTTCCCTTCGCATCAGGATCCGCAAGGAACTTGCCCTCCTTCGCGTTCTCAATCCACCAATCTTTCCGCTTCTCAAACGCCGACTTGGAGATCTGCTGGTAATTGGTGCGCAAATTTTGGGCGCGCATGAGGGAGCGCTGTTCGCGGATCTTGGCGAGGGGTTGACGTTTGGGGGTGCTTTGGAGGAGGGTGCTAAGGTAGTGGCGGAGGATGCCCGTGAGGATCATTACTACGGTGATGGGGAGGAGGATCCAGTAGCTGGAGGGATGTTAGTAAGGGCAGGAATGGGGTGGGAGAGGTAGACGTACAAGAGAGCAGGATCCCTGTGGATCTGCTGCTCGACCAGGCCAGCCATCTTGACGGTCTGTTATTCGATTCGATTGTGGATGGTGGATGAGGTGAGGGCACTTTCACAAGCTTCAGAGTGCTGAAGTTCACTTTCCGCGCTGCCTCAGGCAGCTAAAGACACCTGGACTTCACATGCAACCTCGCAATGCTCACTTCTCCAATCCTGCCCTTCGAATCACATCGTGCAATGAAAAGTAAACGATCGCAAACAAAGTGTTGGGACGATTTGAAAAAAGCAGACGCAGTAACACACGACCAACCATGTCCTCCGACTCCCGCATCTCCCCTACTCCCTCCCCGATCTCAAAAACACCACCGACGACGCCCTAGGCAACTACCTCCGCGGCCTGAACTTCCGGCAAGACAACAGCAAACTCGACTTCCGCCTCATCGTGGGCTATATCGCTGTCATCATCGCTGGCGCGACTTTCGCGGCGGATTACAAGCTAGGATGGGAGGCTACAAAGGTGTGGACTGCGCTGGCGGTTGCGGCTTACACAGTGTTGAATGGTGTGTTTACGTTTTGGCTGTATTATGTTGAGGCGGGATTGGTGTTTGAGGGGGCGAGGGGGAGAAGAAGGTAGGGCAATCGATACTCTCGTTGCTGTCAGCGTGGAGGTGGATGGGATAGGCTTGCTGATTGAGTGCTTGGTGGTACAGGTCTCCATTTCCTCAAAGACGAAGAAGAACGACCCGACTTACTACCTCACCATCACGACATCATCGCCATCTTCCGGCAGTCCAAAGACATGGCAGATCAAAGCACCTTTCACGACCTGGTTCACCTCCGACGGGTTTTTCGTGGCGAAGCCGTTTCAGCAATGGTTGGCTACGAGCATTGAAGCGGTTGGAGAGGCGGATCAGAAGAACAAGATCACTGCTGAGCAGAAGATGCTTGACGCGGAGACGTCGCAGGGAGATGGTGCGATGGGTTCGACAGGGGCTGATGTTGGAGGAAGTGGGAAAGGGAGCAAACGATCGAAGAGGAAAGGCTGATTGGCACGTGGCTGTGGTGATCTGCAATGAATGAAAACCTTCTTCTTCTGTCCATGTAAGTGTCACCTCGTACAGTCACTAACATCCACTGGCTGCTCGCCATCGTGCTCGGACCTCTGTCACTGCCTGGATCATGCGGTCAATCTCCGACAGGCGGCGCTGGCAGATTAATGCTGCATGACTCAATCGTTCGACGGTGACTACGGCCCGTCCATGTGAAGTCTCGTCGCACAAAGTCTTTCGATCCTCTCGTTCTTCTCGACTGCCACCTTGGCCTTGTCATGGAAGAGGCAGACACCACCGCTCGGCTCCTTGGCCATTCACCCTACGAGTACGACCGTTGACCAGCCAGAGCTTCTGCATGATGCCTCCTCTGAGATGCTTTGACCCTCACAGAAGCCACGATGAGATTGCACAACATCTTTGCAATGGTGCTGTCGGCAGACTCGCAGACTTGACGGCATGTGAAGATCACGGCAAATCGAACCTCCGACCTGACGTCACGAGTCCGCTACCTCGCCTACCCCTCCAAGCCTGTGACGGCAACACCGTCAACCTTCTCGACCAACAGACCCTCGGAGATTCATCAGCGCCCTTGACATAGTCACCCCACCAACTCTGAGCAACCCAAACGCCCAACATCCTCCCAAAGTGAAAAGCATGGGGGGTCGGGGCAAGGTCGGACGCCAAGTTCACAACTACAAATACGAACCAAACACCTCGAACTTCCAACAATTCGGCTTCGCGGTACTCCTCGCTTGTCTGCAAATGAAGTAACCTCGTTCCATCGAGCACGCACGTTTCATCGGAGGTTGCTGGTCACTACAACGTGGCTATAGCACTAAACCACAAGTTCACCTCCTTGATGATCCGAGTGGCCTTGAGTTCGACCCTTCAGCGATGGGTGTAGTGATGGAAAGGTCGTCAAATGAAACTATTTCTCTCTTGCTTGAGCCGATCTGAGAAATTTGTCGGTGATGGGATGCTCTTGCTTCGAGGCTGTTGTTTCGATAGGTCCTCCGGGGCGAATCTTTTTGTCTGTTTGAGGTTTGTTTTGCTGTTGTGGTAGAAGCAGGTGGGCGGTGGGCAGCGGGGCAGGTGAGTGCGGGCTGGTTGCTCGTGCAGGTCGAGGGTTCGAGTGCGAGTTCAGGGGTAAGTCGCCTGATTGACGTACTTTCATTGAAGCAGCCAACAATTTTTGCCTCCCACTCTGACATGATCTTCTACAAACTGCTCCTTTTTGCTTTTACACCACGAGAACTGCCAGAAGAACCTTAGCCATCTAGTGTGCCTTCTTCTATCTACTTCCTCATCACCTCCTTCCTGCGCCGATCGCACCTTCCGCCCGCTCACCAAAACGACCACTCTCAGCGGCATCATCTTCGTCCTCTTCACAGATTTCCACACGCAGAACTGCAGAACAAACCTCGCAATCACGATATGATTCACTACGAACCCGACCGCGTTGAAACCTCCGATGAAGTTCGCATACCTTGCAATGGAGACGAGGATGGTGTTGATAAAACTCACCCATATTGTACCATACGGACACAACATCGCTCGGTACAGCACATCGCTCACGGAGTAGCCTTGTGCTTTTCATGCCCGCGGCGGAAACGGATGTGTATCACACCGATGACGGCCCAGGTGGTGAAGGTGGCGCTGCCGGCGAGGTTGATCAGGTATGCGAAGATCTCTGCGGGTCCGGTCTCGTAGTTCAAGATGGCGACGAGATTGCAGAGCACGAGCGCATACACTGGTGTGCCGTTCTTCGTTGGCCGCGCAAAGATGGCAGGTGCGCGATGAGACGTTCAGCGCCGAGTTGAATGAGGAGAGTATGGCTGTGAAGAGGACGACATTCATCACGTGGCGCATAGCCGGCACACCAGTGTGCTCGAAAGCGATGGTTCAGGGTGAAGAGCCGGTCTTGCCTCTCCGCCGTGAGAAGTGGCGAGTCGACCGAGCGACAATGATACCCGCAAAGAACACCACACCCACCAAGTTGATCAGAATCCGCCAAAAGGTCTGCTGTTGATCAGGATTGCGCAAAGGAAGCCACCGAGGATGCAGAGCAGTTCCAGCAGGCGAGCCAGGAGTCCATCTCGCCCCAGACGACGATGCCCGACAGCGTGGTGCATGGGTAGAAGGCCAATCGAGTGAGGATCCCCCTGACTCCCTCGGCCGCAGACGGGTAAGAGGCGGCATACCGAACTATCATTGAGATTCGCCGCAACATTACAAACCCACACATACCATCAGTTCCAGCCCAAACTAAACGCCAGACTCTCATTCACGAACCTGCCCGCCGACTCGACAAAAGCACCCTACACAGGAAACAGCGTACTCATCTTGCCAGGGCACTGCATCACGAAGAGAACATCGATGCCGATGATCTGAGGCGACTGTAGCCAAGCTCCGTATACTGATCGGTGAACCATTGATGATAAGCAAGGTGATCCACAGCTTTGGTACATGTACACGATGCTGAATACGACGGCCATCGGCTGTGCTGCGAATACCTCAGTTGTCCTACTCCTTGCCTGTATCATCAGCGTTGGCGACTCCCCACGGAGACCCAGTCCCCGCCAACTGTTCCGCCAATTTCAATCTATGCTCAATACCAGTCTTCGGCATCGCCCACTCCTCACTCGAAGTACATTCCCCTCCATCCTCACAACCAGTCATGTCAACGACGACTCGACCAACGAGCCCACCAAACCAGTCTTCCAACTCACACATATACAGCCATCCTAAATACTCCCTCACCTCACCGCGGCCCACCTGTCCATCGCTCCTCTTCTGCACCTTCACAGCAATTCTCAAGACCTCGAGCTGCATTGGTCCCAAACGCAACGGAGTCCGCGCATCCAGCATAGGCCCGCAGTGCAAGAATCGATTCAAAGTCTGATACAACGCGCGTAGGCTCGGCGTGGGCCCGCCATCGTCCCAGAAATTGACGTCGCCAGGCAGTGTTATGCGAGCGGTCAGCTGGCGGCATTTTGCTGGCGGGCAGGGAGGGAGAGAAATACTGCGTTGCAAAGTTCTGTGCGAGAGGCCGTGATGCGGAGTTCGTAGGTGTGGCAAGGTGTGACTTCAGCTTTGTCGTTGGCTTCATCTTGTTCGGGGACCTTGGCCATCTCAGTGACGGAGGAGGTTGGAGCAGCTACGGCGGCAGCAGGACTCCGCATGTGCCCCTTCAATTCCTCTCGTATCGTCGAGCATGTAGACAGCAGACTCAGCCAGGAGATCCGCGGTAGTGAGGCATCGTGTCGGATGATGCGGCTGCCATCGCCATCCTCTGGAGTCCAAAGCCCTTCGTATCTGAAGCGCCATTCGTAACCTGAGGGCAAAGCCGGGTCGTAGATTGCAAGCCGTCCTGTGTCGAAGCTGAGGACGTAGTCGTAGATGTGTATGCGGAGTTCAGTGGGGAGGCTCATAAAAGAGGCGTTGTCGTATCCGGCCATGATGAAGTGCAGTAGATGGAGTGCAAGCTGGCATCCGACGTCCAATGTTTGCTATCGATGGGGAATTTTGAGCCCATGATTTGGGTGAAGTTGAGAAGAGGCCTAGAGTGTGGCTGTGCTATACGATGCCGCAGCCTCGAAGAATTGCTTGCAGCCTGAAGCTGCGTCAGCAGACATGTAAGTCGTCCAACTGCGATACAACGTTCCGGGACAATAGAACATACAGCATTGATGAAGGAAGACGAAGACTGCACCCTTGGAAGTGTAGTTGGACTAGTGCCTCATCGCTGCCCTCAGGTCGCTGAGGGAGGGTTTGACTTTTGATAGAGCTACGAAAGCGAGGTAGAATGTACACCCAATGCCCACGGCGATGAAATCCAGACTCCGCCAGAAACACGACCCGCCAAATATGTACCCATTGATTCCCTAAGTCGTTGCGACATGAAGACGAATGTGTTGCGTGCTCTCGTGCACGCATGAAGCGCCGTAGGTCGCCAGAGTTCTAGCTCCCGTCACCAGTGCCTGTCACGCCGGATGCTGGGCATGGCCAGTACGGGTTGCTGTTGGAGTTTTCGGGTCGTCCTCGGCCGTCTCAGCTGCCTGCTGCATGGAGCACACCGGGATGTTGACGATGCCGGGGATATCGCCGACGCTTGTCGAGCCGGTGAGGGTGCCGAGGCTGTCTGCGTTCGTTGGATCGAGAGCAATTGCGCCGGTGTTCTGGTTGCCGTTGTTGGACCATGCCAAAGTCGCACTGGATATATCTGTCAGCTGCGATGTGGATGTTCTCAAAAGCTGGTGAGACATACCTCGAAATGAGATCCTCCGGCGTGGTGCCGCCCCATTGCGCCCCGTCGAGCTGATCCAGGCCGGTAGGGTTTTCAATGACTAGGATGGGGAGACTGCCGACCTTGCCAGTCAGGAGCCCTGTCGGTGAAGTCAGTCTCTACCCTCGAGAATCTCGCACGGTGGAAGGTCCCTTACAGTATGGCACGTTGTTCACGCAGAAGAACGATTGTTCAAGCACAGTTTTTGCCGCAACAGTATCATCGACCTTCAGGTGCCAACTCCTCTTGTTGTTGTCGAGTACATCATCGGCTGGGTTCCAGTCATCGCATCCCGTTGGAACGTCGTCGGATGTGTATGAGAGACCTGCCGAGGTCCTGAGTAGAGTCAGTACGGAAATGATACGAAGAGGAGAGGTTGCATCCGTCGATTGTCTCGTGACCCTCGAACTTGTATGGCACGACTTACATGATGAAAGCAATTCTGTCCTCCGTTCCAGTTGCTAGCACTGAGTCAGCATCGTTCGTAAAAGGGACTTGATGGGAACATGACTTACACCAGACCATAGGGAGCGCGCTCGCCCAAACGACCTGCTGGATGCGTTGTTGGACGTCGAATGAGCCACCAACGCTCAGATTGGAATTTCCTTGCGGCTGCCAGTAGGCGCCATGATCGATTAGGCCAAGGAGTGTCGAAGGAGTGTCGAAGATGCTGTTTGTGGTGAGGTTTACGGCGCTTTCTAGGCTGTTCAAGGTTCCGTCAAGGTATTGTTCCACCTAGTAAACATGAGTCAGCATGGAAGCAAGACGAGAATTGTGTCGGTCATCCACAGGATTGACTGACCTGAGAAGTAGCGGTGCCCAGATCCGGGGCTGGCACTAAAACCGAAGGGTATAACCCGTCAGTATACGTCTCATACAGAACAAAGGAAGGCTATATGTCTCATATACCACGTGGTAGCCACGTGGGTGCAAGAGAGGTTCTGCCCGTACTCACACTGATCTTTGGCAAAGCCCAGAGCTGCACCAAAGTTGAGGTAGAGCTGAGTCTTGATCTGTGAATTTAAGCGGTATATCTTAGCTAGTGTCTCACAATACGGTCATCTCCCGGGCTGGGATGGGTATATGGTCGCAGCTTACTGTGTTGAATGTGCTGGTAGCGGTGACTTCAGTCGCGCCTTCCGTTTCCGCGGCTGCGATGACAGCTGGTAGCTCAGGGACCTGCGAGCGAAGCACTGTCAGCGTCTATTGTATTGCCGTTGTTTGCGCGTGTGGGTAGGGGCTGACTTACGATCGCCTCAACGGCGAACACAAGCGCAACGGCCACGACGACCTAGGGAGATGATTAGCATCGAGGGTGGACTGTGAATGGACAACAGGAACAAACATACCAGCACAATGTCCAGAATCAGTTTTATATGGGCCTCGTACGCCAACTCGGACGTAATGGCAGAAAAGGCTGTTGTCGTTTTAGCAGTCGTTCTCGTCCTTGAATACCATATCAGGGTCTCTCACCGTCAGTAAATGCGCCAGCACTGATTGTGCCCGATGCACCTATGATAGCCGTGTTGATGGCCTCGAGCATCTGATGCAAGCCTTCCATGGTCGCAATAATCCTGCAGTCTTATCAGCTATACCATCATGGGCAAGAGAGGTCGTGGAGTGAGTTACATGTAGCCTGCGGGCGAGTTGACATTGCCGTTGGGGGCCAGATGGGTGCCACAGTTCACCTGACCGTCGCAAGTGCCTGCGCCGACGATATCACAATCGGTCCCTGCAGGGCCGTGAAAGTAGTTGACCAGGTAGTTGGAGAAACTGAAGTAGGTCGTGCCTTGATCCACTTGCCACGAGCTGTACATGTCGTTCCTACCGAAGATTAGGAGGAACGTGTTGAGGAGAACTCGAAAGTAGCGAAGCTCACCAAGCAGCGTTAGCACCGCTGTCGTTCCACATTGTCGCTGGGTCCTGGACGCCCCCCACGTCTGGCAGTGAACCGTAATCGCAGGTCACATCAGCCCAGTCGGGGTTGTTAGCGTCGCCTGGTAACGCGCTCGCCTGCGGGCTCGAGGTGCTGACAGCGTTCGTCGGCTGGTCAGCTGCGGTGTTGCTGCCCGTCGCACAGAGCCTCGGTCACGGTCAGCAAAGCCAGTGGGAATTTGGTAGGTGTGGTATGCGTACAGGTATTCGGTTCCTTCGGGGTTGTAGCTACTGATCGTGCCCGCGATGACCCCCGAAGCACAGTTGCAGTAGAGGCCTGGTAACTATCAGCAGATGTCCCAGTGAGTGGAGACATGGGGAGAAAAGGGCTGAACAGCCGCATGGATTGCACCAAGCCGATGTTCGCGCTCCCATCTATCAAGCCTGATTACCTTGGGTAAGGGTTATGTAGTAGCTACTGAGTGTCACCCCAGCAACTAACGAGAGCGTGTTGACAATCGTATCGGTTGTCGCATCTTGGGTGGCGAGCACACAGCCGGACGAAGGTGTTTCGGTCGCTGCTGCGGGCGTGGCCGCAAATGCATCTTCAGCGGCCTGGAACAGGGTCACACTGGCGCTACCTGAAGAGGCAGAAGCCCCAGCAGCAGCGGTGGAGGACGCCGTAGTCGAGTCCTGTCGACGCTGCACTTGTCGTACCTGCACCCGTTGTACCGGCGAGGCAGTGGTTGTTTCGAAGAGGTTCTGCAAGAGCGCAAGCGCTGCGATGTAGGAGGACCGCATGATGGTCGGAAGCGGACAAGAAGAGCCAAGGTGATGTGCAAAGCTGGAAAGAGCGTGGTATCCGGAGTGTGAGTGTGCACCGGTGCTGTGCCTTATGTATGCGTGGGCCATGTTGGCAAAGCGATGCCGTCGAGGATGCTGATGGTCAGTGCTGGTAGTGCTGTCAATACAAAACGATGGCTGGGATCCTTTGATGTCTTCGCAATCTTGTTGGCGTTGGCTCCAGAGACGAGGTTTATTAATAGGTGAATCGGCGTTGGTTGTTGTAGACAGACACGCTTTGCCTAACGAAGCGCACCCACTACTCGGATTCACCCAGCAGCCGGACAAGGGCAGAGTAGGTGCGGTACCGGCACGGTTGATCCCAGCATCAAGCGACGTGTAAGCGAGTGCATACCTTAGTGAGGCTGCTCCACGTTTGTCCGACTGCTAGGTGAATCCGAGTAGCGGGTGCACTGCGTTACTTCACGCCTGTGCGCTAAATTGCTATCCCCGTACCTACAGTATCCTCCAGAGAGGCCAAAGACAATGCTTCTAGTGGTGACAATAGACTGATGCTTTGGCGATGTGATACAGTGCGGATGTCCTGGCTCCAACTTCGCGACGAGACGCACAGCCTTCGAGAGGTCCGCTTTCGCTTTCGCTTTCCCATGGTCCCCAGGATCGACGGGACAGGGGCAGGATTAGGCGTGTTCCCTTCGATGCGATGATGACAGGGTACCTCCCATGCGAAAAACAATTTCCTCCCGTGTCTTCTTTTTGCTGTAGCGGTACCCACTCTCGGGTACGGCTCGGCGGATCAGCATTATTTGCCTCCACAGCTGGGGCTGAGGCACTCCCGAGCAAGCGAGCGCTCGAAATTCGTCCGGACGATTGTAGCCAAGAGTGTGTGGCTCTCGTAGTGCTCTGCCCTCTACAGCTCAGCATCGATACAAGCAACGCATTGATGAGTTCATTGCTCCTTCGACGGCTACAAGCCTTGGTACTTGGCTCGCAAATCTTGGCTGATGTTTCTTTAAACATGTCGCAGAATCCTCTTGGCGTCAGTGGCCCGATCCTGACTCCTGATGCTTGTTCTGACCTCGTGCGCAATTTCTTTGTTGGCTGTCGAAGTCGGGGTCTGATCATCCTGCCGTCCTGCCGTCCCAACTCCACATGTGGCGTTTTTCCCTGCGACCTAGATCGAAAATTTCCCCACAATCACCCAGGAAATGAGATACCTTCAAGGGCAAGCAGTAGTGAGCCAGTAGCATGGCCTGCTGGTCTCGCTTCTCAAAACAACGAAGCAATCTCCAACATGCACATCGTACCACAAGCCGTCTCCGTCGCTTCCGTTTCAGGGGCGGCGCTTCGTAGTCATTCAGATGAGCGCATCGCGGTACAGGAGACGTCTCGCAAGGACTTCTATTTTCGCGCCGTTCGCTAGGCTGTTAGCACCTGTTATGCATACCCTCGGACGTTGCTGAACACGGCACACGTACCTAGTCTTAGATGTTAGACTGCTGGGTTTTCTAAACGCTGAGGCAAGCTCTTGCGGAGCGCGAATGTACAGCGTGCGCAATCACTTCCTTGGCATACGAAGTTCGAAAACGTGAAAGTATCAGTGTGTCGTGGTTGTTCATATCCCATGGGTCCGCCGTCGTCGTCAAGTCATCAAGCGACTTTTGGAGCCTCTCGCGGACCAGACCGCGACTCGCGGTCTGAAGTCGCTTCCGGGCCTGGACCTGCCGCTGCTCCTCTCGCGAGACCACATCGGGTTGTGGCTCTTCGAACAAACGGTCTCAGCCAGACTGTTGGGGCACCAGGGCACAGCGCCACCTCATCTCCGGGTTAAAGCGCTGCGAATCTGATGCCTTGTGCGGAGGAGCGTCTCCAGCTGGCAGCTCGAAGCAGCAAAGCTAGCTTGCGTAGGCAGTCGTGCTTGACTATCCGAGAAGCAAGCCACGAAGCACACCAGACGGGTATATCCAGCCCTTGTTGAAGATGCTGCACTTCGGCTCACGCAACATCCAAACTCCCACTTCCAGAACTGCCTCCGATTCAAGCTGCGTTTTGTTCACGGAGAACCCGGCGCTCGTTCTCCGAGTCTTCACGGTCTTCATTGTGCGCTCGAATGGCGTCTCGAAGCTGCTGCACCTCGTCTCATGGAGAATCCAAAATGGTACGGCCTGTCTCGTCGGTCTCAAAGCTTCTTCTCCCACTTCTAGACATTCTAACTCTTCAATCTTCGACGCCAGGCCTTTTAAAGCTACTCACTCGTCGCAATACCTTCATCAGACAGATATCTTGCCACCTGTCCAGGTCTCGGGTTCGGCCAAGCTCCGCGACGCGATCCGATCTCAGGCAGCGAATCTTTCAAGGGAAGCGTTCACAGACTTCAAAGTAACGTGCTCATCAATCGTCGTCTCCGCCACTGCGATGTTCTTGTTTATGTCAGCTTCGATGTCATGTACTTTCTGCTCAATGCACGATAAGGTTCGGCCAAGGCTTCCCCGCAATCTCCCCAGCCACTCAGCCACCCAACCGTTGCGAGAGTAAGAGATCAAGTTCTTGCAACCTCACTACCAAGCACTGCGATATGTATCGCGGAGGTGGCTATCGCGGTCGCGGCAGAGGTGGTGGAAGAGGGAACGGCACAACCAGGACACAACCCAGGGGACTCTTCAGCGACGGAATATGGCACTGCGACTGCGATCCTCGTTTACCGGCCGAGCACTTCAAAGTAAAGAAAGAGGGCAAGAATCAAGGGCGTTGGTTCTACACATGCCAAAAGCAGGAACCGAAGCGCTGCGGCTTCTTCCTCTGGGATGAGGATGCAAAACCCAGGGAAGAGGCGGCGGTGCTGAACAACAGTCGCACTGAGCCGGCTGTGCAGGAAGGCTGGGATGCCGGGAGGTCGAGACAGTCAGGGCGAGAGCGGCAACCGCAGGGCAAAGGTATGTTTGCGGGTGGGAGGCAGCATGCAGCGAGGACGGTGGATGACGAGGAGACGGCGAGCGAGTCGAGCCCACCGCCAGAGTACACGGCTTTCGCACCTAAAGCCAGTGGATCGAAGAGGTCCGCCGAGGAGGCCGAGCTGAACGACGACGATGAGTTTGGCTGGGCGCTTGGTGAGCAAGCCGATGTCCTGGAGAGGAACGCAGGTGCAGCCAGCATGCAGACGCCGCAGAAGGCACAGAAGACAGGAGTGTATGCTACGCCAGCGACTACGGCGAAAAGGAAGCTGCCTTGGCTTGAGCAGGACCCTACGACGCCCTCAACATCGAAGGCCCATGATCCTACGGACTACTTCCAGACCCCATCGAAGCCTTCAGCAAGCGGTGCTGGCCCGCCTCCGAACGGCAATCAACCCGAGACGCCGTACGCACCTCCCACGCTAGCGAACCCGAACCGTACACCCTCACCACCAACCCGCCACCGCAACGCCCTCGTCAACCCCGCCGACTCCTCCAGCTCGCTAACCTCCGAAGTCCTCTCCTGCATCAAAGTTTCCGGTGCCAGACTCCCACCCGACACCATCTCACAGCTACGCAGCATCGTGACAAAGCACGATCTAAAGACACAAGGCATCATCAAAGGCCGAGACATCAGCCGTCTGGCCATCAAAGCGAAAGATGCCAAGATTGCTGAGTTGCAGGCAAGGATTGCGAGTCTAGAGGCGGAGAGGGAGGTCGAGCGCGGTGTGCAGAGGATGCGGAGGTGGGAGAGGAGAATGGGGAGAAAGCATGAACGTGATTGCAGGAGTCGATGAGCACTTGGGAGGAATGTTTGAGTTTTGAGCGTGAGATACCCATTCTGATCTTACTTTAGCGAGCGTCCAAGCGATCTGTTGTCCCTCACGCTTCTGTGCTCGTCAAGATTCCAAATGTTAGGCCTTTGGGCAGCAGCGCATACCGGCGATGGTCAGTCTAGAAAACCTTGCTGATTGATGATCTACGTTGATCTGCGTTAGAGTTTGCCGTGTAAGTGGCAGTAGAGTTTGTGGAGCTCGAGTCTAAAAACGCTAATCGTTCTAGAGTCTGGCAAGTCGGAACCTCAACACGAGCTGCGACATCCGATATTAATCACACCGACGGCCTGGAGGTGTGTTGTCGGCATCGTGGGGGCCACCCATTGCGCGATGAGGCTTGCAATGCATCTTCCCCCATGCCTGCTGCCTCCTTTGCCTCCTGAGTACAAAAGGCGACCCTTATTCTCCACACTGTCGGCTACCACGACATTGAGTTCGCCGCCATAACGGCTTGGGCATCCCGCTCTCACGGCCAGCGACTAGGAGGTGAGAGGCGAACGGTGCAAGAATAGCCATGTCGTAGGTCGAAGTGGAAGCCCGAGATCCGACGAACCCTATCTGCGAGTAACCAGGTCTCTGGACTCGATGATCTACAGAGCCACAGTAACGATGCGGTATAGCCATTCCAGTAACGATGCCGTATAGCCATTCCAGTAACTATTTGAGCTCTCGTAGCGTCAATTGCGTGAGAGGAGCGACTTTAAGTCAAGTCTACGCCTTCTTCACGCCCAAAGATGCGGCCCTGCTCTCGCATCATGTTCTCGTTTCTCCCTCCTTGTCAGCTTCATCAGAGGCACTCGCAGTTCTAACGACTTTCCCTTCCAACCTAACATTGTATCATCGCGATGCGGGTGACTTAGCAGTACGCACGATGGGCCAGCGATACGCAACATCGGCACAGCGATACAAGATGCAGAATGCAGCAGTGAGTCGATACGGTATGCCCATGCGCCTCCCCAAGTCAATCATGCGCAACGACACTGACACAGACACCAACGTCGGAAGACGATAGTTCACCGTTCCGGAAGCATAGCTTGCGCGGTAGCATACAACGCCTCTTGAGAGACAACATCTTGCGCAAGAAACCGGTTCGTCTCCGTCCAGCCTCGAGCAATGCGTTTATTCCCTATGCCTGACGGGTCTCTAGCAACAACCAAAGCCACAGAAACCGCTCATCTCCAAGCACTCCAACAACGTCTTCCACGACCAAGCTCTGATGCAACTCGCGTCTGTCTACGAGTCGCTCCAGCTCGGCGACTCGCAGGAAGCGACTTCGACGGTCTACTCGGCAGGCGTGAGGATCTTTGGTAGCGAGTGGTTTGATCGAGCAGTGCAGGATCGGGTATGCGGATGTTCTCATGAGGCGACTAGCCCCAACTCGACGACAGCACTGAAGGCGAAACAGACCTCGGCGTTTCTGGGTTGTTTCCTGCATAAGGCAGAGTGAGCAATTGGATGGCGGAGTGACCCCGTTGCCATACCGCCACCGATGGTATCTATATACGGAAGACAATGTTCTGGTACACTGTGACTATGATCTGTCGATTTACTGAGTTACACTGCGTCGATCATCGTCAAGCATTAACCGTATCCCTCGCACCCGCAAGAAGCTCTGCCACACCAAAACAGATCGTCAAGCATAAACCGTAACCCTCGCAACCCGAAGGAAACGCCGACGACCAAACAAGCCCCACCCAACCATCATTCGTCGAATCATACATCACAAGTACTCATGATCGCTCTCCCCATCCGCATCATCATCCAGATCCAACCGCTTGTTCATGGAATACAAGCTCCCCCTCACAGGCGAGTCTGTGCCATAGCCCGTCGAGCTCGAGACTGGTGCGGTATACCCAGGAACAAAAGCAGCTGGATCCGGGATGCCGTCGTCCCCAAGTCGCTCTCATCCCCGGAAGACTCCCGTGCAGTGTGCTTGCTAGTCTTCGGCGCAGCGATGAACCTTTTCTTCTTGTTCTCTTCGATGTCGACCCAGTCGTCGATGGTCAGTTTGCCCTTGTCGAAGTGGTCGCCGATGTGCTGGAAGCGGGGGTCTTGGTTGCCTTGGTGCACGCTCTCCGGCTGCGCGATAAGGGTGTTGCAGAAGCCGCACCAGAAGTGGTGGTGGCCTTCATGGCCGAGGTGAGAACGATCGATAGCATCCCAATGTAACGGGTTATCATGATGGTAGCCTTCGGTGCCATGCCGGTTGTCTAGATGAGCTGACATCTCTTCCCGCTTGTGGCAGAGCTTGCCACATGTGTCGCCGTTGACGTCACTGAGGTGGCAGCGCCATTGCTCGCAGAGGAAGTGCTGCGCGTTCTCGTGACGCTTCCAATCGTTGCGACTTCCGAATCGCCTGAAGCACCGTGGGAACGTGCAGCCGTACGGACGGGTGTGCCTCTTCTCATGCTTTCTGCTCACTGAATCAGTCATAGAAAAGACGAAGTTCAGCGCAGTTGCAAGCATACCGAAGATCGCAGGCTCGCTTCTTTACTTTGTCGCACGTAGGGCATTTGTAACCGCCACTGGACTGGCTTGCATTATGACCGTCGTTGGTCGTCGATTGCGAGCCGGCCGTCGTCTGGTCCCATCCGAGATCATCGAGCTCCTGCGAGTGGATAACGCTCACCGGACCCATTATGCGGAAAGCAGGTGGCGGCATCCTTCCCATACGACGCATCGGGCTGATGGAAGACGCTTGAGACCGTGCATCGCCAGTGGGTGCTCTTCCAAGCTCATTGGCGTGTGCGATCCCAGGCATGCTCGTTGCACTGGCTCCTACATGGCGTGCTGCCGAGTCCCCGCCAGCCAAATGACCGATTCCGGCCAGCATCTCGCCCTCGTTGGCGGGAGATGACATCTGGAAATCTGTTTGATATGACTGGGCCTGGGTCCACGGGAAGTCGCGCCGGAGTCGATCCTCATCATTCCCATGATGCGAGGTTGCAGAATGAATATCTGTGCATGCATCCGCCGGTCGAGCGTCCTTGCTCGAGCTGGATGATATCAGCATTTCTATGCACACGTCTAAGAACTTGCAGCGAACTTACATTCTCACGAGAGCATTCGCATCGAGTTCCGGGTGCTTTCGCCGAATATGTGATTTGAAGTTGTCCTTCCGTGGCCACCACTTCTGTGTGGGATTCGTCTGTTCGCATGCTGCACAGATGTAGCCTATAGTTGTACCACATCTCGGCTGAAGACTATGAACGGAGGCCCGATGTCTTTCAAGGTCATTGGATGTGCCAAAGCCTTCTTCGCGCTCACACCCGACTGTGTCGCACGTGAAGGGCTTGTCGTGCTGATTGAGATGCTTACTGAGAAGGAAGAATGTCAGCCAGGTTGAGATTAACACCACAGGCGAGACTCACTCAAGATCTGAGCGATTCTTGAGCCCAGTTTTCTCACATCCTCTCTCGGGCATTGGATCGGTACTGTAGATCGCCTGGCTCTCTTGTGAACCTGGCTGTCCGAGGCCACACTTCTCGGCGATGTGGAAAGAGAAGAGTGAGGTGCAGCGACGGGCGTGGGAGACAAGAGAAACTGCTGCGATAGCTCGTCCGAAGGCGCGGAGCGCTTAAGCGAGGAGTGGGAGTAGTAGGCTGAGTCGTGCGCAAAAGATCCCGGGTGCGAACGTAAGTCCGGAATAACCGTCCTGGCGCCCGAGCCTTGCGCCCGGAATTGCTCTGAATCGAAGGGCTGAGGAGCTGGCTGCTGAGCAGTATGTGCACTCCAAGGAGCGTCGTTGGAGTTGCGGTACTGCAATACGCCTCCAAGGTCACCAATCATATTATTGACACTGTCTGTCGGCTGGGCACCTTCCGGTGTCTGACTGTACTGCTGCGGTTGCCACATATAGTCCGAACCGCTGGGTGGATAGCTCTGACTATTGCGCCATTGTGGGTTGACGTGGCTCAACACGATGAAATCTTCACCTTGAGAAGTGGCCTGGGGAACGGAGTACGACCGCTGTTGTGGCTGACCGTCCGACTGACCGTACTGTGAGAGGGCATTGAACGGCAGAGAGCCAGGGTGAGAGAAAGGCCCCTGGTGGCCACTCATGGTGACGGTGAAGGAGGACAAACGCTGTCCTCAATAAGTCAGGATCCCTCTCATTCGCAAAGTCTCCGCTTCATCGGTCTCTCGGCACCGTGCGTATCATGAGCACTGTCATGGGGCTGTGGACGACTCACTGTTGCGTCCTCCTGTCTTTGTGCACGATCTGCAACGTTGCTGCTTGATCAGATGTGCCAATCGACGGTGAAGAAAAGATGAAGAAGCCAAAGAGAGCCTCAGGAAGGTAATGCAGACAGCCTGGCCCCAGTGCAAAGATAGAAAGAATGCGAAAAGTACGGGCATCAAGGCTCAAGACATAACGCTGTTCGCAGAGGCGGCCTCGAAATGAAGTGAATTGCGAGGCGAAGGGCGCTGCGAACCTTCGTGTCTGCACAGCGGCCGCCCGATGCAGAGTGTGCGCGAAGGAAAGCGGTGGGTACAGGAGCACGGCGGGGCAGAAGCAGTGAGACCAGACGCATCTTCTGCGTCGAGAGAAGGCAACGAGCATTTCGAGCGTGCTTGGCGGCCACATGGTTCGCTTCCCATTGGCGGTGCGTGCGCTGGGCATTGAGGCCGCCCGCTACAAGGCTTCGTGACCTCCATTCCGGCTCGAGCTTTCCTGTGGGATGGGACGCAGTTGCCCCGCTTGATAAGGGCGGCCTCGTCTCATCTTGCGGCGCGGCATTTTTGGGTCATCCTCACCCGCCTCGTGAGCATTTTCATCCTGCTGTGTTGACGTGATGCGGGCGCTTGCATTCTTCACGGAGCTTGTCGCAGCGTGACGGGTTCGTGTAAGACGGTTGTCGGAAAGAGGACGGAAACGAGCAGGCGGGAAGCAGAGGGAAGGCCCGTGCTCATGATGACGTTGAAAAATGCCTTAGGCGCTCAATTCCTACGCCCCCATTCGGCTTCAATGAGTGCTCCTTCCTTCCTTCTTTGACCGAAAGTACGTGATCATGAGGAGGAGAATGCCACGTGTGGATTCTCATTATCGAGCGTGCTATACCTATGGCCGCGATCTGGCCATGGCCCCATCACGCCTGCTTCCCCCTCGTCCTCGCATTACCCAGATCTCCTGACACGAACACCACCAACACTGCTGTATACGCGGCGGTTGCTGCGAAGACAGACTCTCGCGCAGCCCCTGTTGACACGCTGAGTCCGATGGCGACCCAGATGATGAAGGCCACCACCAAGACCAATCTGGCATCTGGTTTTGTGACGAAATACAGCGCTAATATGGGCCCGATCACCAGCAAAGCGGCAACAAGGATGCTGCACACGTTCGCCAGCAGAGTCAAAGACCGCGAGTCGAAGTAGCGGATTTGAGGCCCTTGGTGGCGCGGAGGCGACTGCATTAGTGCATTGCTCGTGGTCCTGTCGAACATAGACAGATGGAAAGAATTTGTCCTCCGCACGCACTGATCTTGGATTGGCAGTGTCTTCTGTTTTCGTAACCAGCGTTGTAAGCTGCTGGATGAACATACGGGAAAGAAGACTGCAAGACTGGTGCGATGACTCTGCGCGTCAGCAGCGTCAATGTCCTCTCATTACGTTTGTCGCCCTCTATATACACGGACCGTATAATAATCTCCGAAACTGCCGTAGCGAAGTTTCGGCACCTCAGTGTCAACCCTGGAACATTAAGAATCCCAGAGTGCCTCGCAGAGACCGGCGGCTACTATGTGAGCCGCCGGCCTTGCCTCGCCTCCTTCGTCTTCGAGACCCCTCCCAAGGTGTTTCCATCAAGGAGATCACTGAACCTCCATCAGCTCGCCGGACAGTACCTCCCATAGACATCGCAGTAGCAATCTATCGCAGGCGGGCAAAAGATATGATCCTGCCCAAAGATGATATGCCACATATACTCCATCACCCGCCCAGCGGTCTCGTCTTCATGGCCATCCTGCACGGTATTCTCCAGAAAATGTACAAAGTGCTCGTATTGCGCTTTCGGCCGAGCCAAGATCTGCTGCTTTGAGACCGCAAATTGTGCGCAGCAGGGTTGAGCGACGACCGACGCCTGCGCTCTGACTTGCGCTAGGCTGACGTTGAACATGCTTGCGTAGTAGTAGGGGAAGACGTGTTCGGCGGTCTTCTCGATATCTGGTGGGTCTCTCCAGGGCTGGACCTCGTCCGGGCATCCAGGAAGGATGTCGATGCAGCGGAGGTTGACATAGCCCTGCCTCGCTACGGTGTCCACGCGTAGTGTCCGCAGCATGGTGACTGCATCATTGTGCGGTACATCCGTGTGCCACGCTGAGTCGTGAGCGCCAGGCCCGCCGCGGTGTGGGTGCACGAAAGCCACGGTATCCGGGAAGTCCGGGTAATGCTCGACAATATACGTAAGGTAGGGCATAGCCTCGTGCGCGCGGTTCATCTTCGTCCGATAGCCGGTCGAACTGTTTGCGCCTTCTTCCAGGTCGACGAGGTAGATGAAGCTCTGCCAGTCATCTAACTCCTTGACCCAGTCTGTGTTGAACTTGTCCTCGTTCAACCGGCCAATGACTACGCCTTTCGAATATGTGGGCGTGGGAGAGGGTGTGCTCGGTACTGTCGGAGAGTGCACTTCCGGGTGGTCGTCGTTTGCCTGGTCTGCATGGCCGTCCGCATCGGCTACCTTGGTCGCTGCCGGCGGCTTCTCCTCAGCTGGTGGCGGTTCCGCAATATCCATGGTGCACCGTCGCCTCGTCCTCTCCATTAGGTATCCTCGGCGCCCCGTAATAATGTCGCGAACTCTGCAGGTAGACCAGCGAAGTGACAAAGATCAAGATGGCCGCGATCAGAATGCCTCGCCGGTTCCATGCGATGTTCATGGTCCTTCGCGGCGGGAATTCCGCATGCGTTCCTCGGCAACCCCTCAACACGCTCGATCCGGCTCGTATTCAATCCACTTCACGCGACTTCCATCATCGCGCCGGCTGTAAGGTGATGTAGGCCGCGGAACAGACGCAGATACCTGGGCATTTCATGAAGGAGGGCAAAGAAGGCTGACGTACTCGAAACTCGAAACGGGACGCGTGGGTGCCGCGTGCGGAGGCGAGGAATCCCGGCAAGCGGAGACGAAGCCGGTGGTTCTAGCTGCAGCAGCTGTCTAGCCTTGTGGCAGCAATTCCTCGACGTTGACGGCGTGAAGACCGATGGAATCTGTGGCCCAGGAGCCAGAGCTCAATCGTAGTGATAACTCAGGACTGACCGTTTGCCAGGTGAGCTTCGAAACCCTTATACCAATGCTTATTATACCGAGGACAAGCTTCGTGGGCGGTGGATGTTAGCGTCGATTCCCTGCTCATTCTGGCCAGTGCTTGAATCCTCCTCCACATGCCGAGAGACGCCGTTTTGATTCCGCACAGTACATGGTCGGGAAGGCGTACGCTGGGAATAATGGGAAACCCCAGTATGAATCTGAGCAAAGCCTCGCAATATGCCTTCCTGCTTCTAGACGCATGGATGCAAGTTGAGCGCCGTGATGTTTCGCAACGAGCCAATTGATCCTGCGTGCGTCATAACGCCAAGGTAAACAACATTGAAGGCTTCAGTGCAGGCTGCCACACTGAGTAGCAGCATTGCTTGACCATCTCCCGTTCTCCTTCTGCACAGCCGTACGGATCCTCACTCATCACGGTACCAATACAGCTTCACCATGGCCGCAGCTTCCGTACCAGTCGAGATCCGAGGCCGCTACTTCTGGAGAGGCGACGAGAGGGTTCGGCATTCCCATCAACCACCCTGCCATAAGTCCTTACTGACGAGATGCTAGTTCTTGATCGAGGCGTTGTGTACCAAGACTACGATGGTCCGGAAGTGACAGATGCAATTGCCGACGACCGCCTCCAGCACCTTGAGCATGACGTCGATCTGTTCAAAGAGCTCGGGATCAACGCCATCTTCACGTGTCAGTGGTTGGAAGCGACGCTGGTTTGACGCACTACTAACGTCTGACAGACAGCATCGACAATACCAAGTGCCATGATCGGGCCATGAGGCTCTTGGAAGAAGCAGGAATCTACGTTCTAGCGGTGAGCTCCCGTTCCCTTATGCTAGCCTTTGACAGTGCTAACGAGGTAGCAGACAGTGACGACACCGCAGCGCTCAATCAATCGTATGGATCCGCATGCCTCCTACAATGCTGAAATGATATCACACTTTTTCCGAACGGCAGACGTGCTCGCCGCCTACCCCAACTGCCTGGGCCTCCTTGCTGCGAACGAGATCATCAATAGTTCCAGCAGTTTCCGCGCCGTGTCAGTCATCCGAGCAGTCGTTCGAGATCTCAAACACTACCTCAGACTCAGACATGAGGTCACGGGGCAGAGAGTGCTTCCTGTTGGCTACAGCGCATCTGTCGTGAAAGAGGTCGAGTTCCCCACTCGAAACTATTTGGCAGCTGGTGACGAGGCTAGTAGGATTGATTTCTGGTCGGTGAGTATAATGTGACATGTTCTGGCGCATTCTTTGTTCGATACTGACTCCTGGCAGTACAACAATTTCTCATGGGCTAGCCCATCGAACATGCAAAGCAGTGGCTACAACCATGAGGTATGAAACCACGACAGGCTCTCACTCAATTGCAAAAGGAGCTTGGCTGACAAAAGTTTAGGTCCGGCGCTATAGCGATTTCAACATTCCGACATTCTTCAGTGAGTACGGAACAAACACCAGCCCTCCTCGAGACTTCGGCGAGACCGCCGCGATGCTTTCGCCTGAGATGACCCATGTTTTCTCCGGAGGGTTTGCGTACGAATTCTGGCGCGCCGCGAACGGCTATGGCATAGTGCGGAAAGTCACCGGCAAGGAAGCGTCGAAGTGGCGACGAGCTCACAACAGATTCGAGCAGGTGTCTGCGGAAGGCATCAGCAGAGACATGGCGAGGCTGACCTTGGGCGAATACGCCCAGTCCGACGAATTTGGTGACTCGGAGCAAGGCAATGGCCGTGGACGGTCAAAGAAGCTGGATCGGAAAGTCGCAGAATTCCGACAGACTTCGGTCGGCGAGATCTTGCTCTACAAAGACTTCATGAACCTGAAGACGAGGCTCGCAGACGTGAGGGACGTTCACGCGAACACGGATCCGGACTGGGTGGACGGTAATGTTACAGCTGCGCGAGCGCCATCCTTCCCGACCGGTCCTCGACAGGACCTTGGCGGAGACGAGAACGTTCCATCATCTTGCATTGACTGGCCGAGATTGGAAGAGAGGATTCGGGATGGGGAGTATGTGCTGGTCACTGAGGAACAAGAAATGGCGTAGATCGAACACGACGACTTGATGTCCGTTCCTCGACAATCTCCTTTCACAGCTACAACACTCGGAAGTTCCGCGCACCACAAGCTCAACCCTCTATCTCTACCAAGGCAGCTGCAGCACATCATCCTTCTTAATGCCCTTGTGCTCCCGACCCATCTCCGGCCCAATCAGGAACCCGCCACTCTCAGCATCCCTCTCGCCATTCAAAATCCCCACCATCGGCGCAGCGCCCACACTCGTCGGCTTCGCGCCCTTCTCAACCGTATTCATCGCTCCCAAAGTCGACGCCGTGAAACCCGGACAATAGCAGAAAGCCTTCAAACTCCCAATCTCCGGCTCCGTCTCCTGGAACGCCATCACCATGCCCAGCGCAGCTTTGCTAACGCAATACGGCACGACGCGCAGAGGGCCTTCGCGGCCCATTTTCAGCCGGCCGGCGATCGAGCCGGCGCCGCTGCTGACGTTGATGATGCGGGGTGTGGTTGTGGAGCTTTTGAGGAGGGGTTTGAAGGCTTCGCCCACGAGGTAGGGCCTAAGGTGTTGGTTCGGAAGCACTGGAGCATGTGCTCTTCGATGGGGAGGTCGTTTTGGGAGCCGATGCCTGCGTTGTTTACGAGGGCGTCGAGTCTACGATGATCAGTGAAACGAACGGATTGACTGGGAGATTTCTGACCGACGTACCTTCCGTGGTCCTGCTCCACTGTCTTCGCAGCCGCCTCGATCGACTCCCGTTCATCGATGTTCAACTGCACCATCTCCACCGTTCCGGGCTGGTTGCGGGATTGCAGGTCCTTCAACGCCTTCTCTCCTTTGTCGACCGATCGGCTGCCGATGATCACATGCTTCATCTTGTCCGCGATGAGTTGCGAGGCAAGTTCGAACCCGATACCTGCATTGGCACCCGTGATCAAGATGATGCTCTTGGTTGTTGTTGTTGCTGCTGCCATCGTGAAGTGATTGCTTTGTGTTCAATTGATCGGAAAGCTAGTGAGTGTTGAACGTTTCGATTGATGATGCAGGTAAATCGATGACAGGAGCTCTCTCTTATATCTTTCGTCGAAGGCGCTGTCGTCTCATCGCTTGTTCGCCTAGGACATTGATCGGGACAATATACACCTCTCTGATTGGCTGTCCCCAGGGTCGGTCTTCGCAAAGAGCGAGCGGAGGAACTCTTCGCAACGCTGACGCACAGGCCACCAGCACTTTCGCATTCAACATGCATTGTCAAAGTCAACTTTTTCCCTCTTCATACTACAATGCGACGTAAGTTCGCTAACGCCGAGTGCTGGAGCTGCTAACTCCAGCGTGCTCTCCGAGGACTGCAGGATATAGAGCAGTTGATGAAACAGGGACAGAGCGCAATGAGGTACGAGCAAGGAGGGTAGGGAAACGTTGTGCACATTGCTAGATGTAATACTCTTGATACCATCCCAGACTGCTCAGAAGATATTCTCCCAAACCGCCCTGCTTTATCTCTACCCCCTCAACGCCAGCTAGGGCCAGCTTCCTTCTCAGATGTAGTCTTCTACCTTAACGCCTTCTAGGCAGTCTACTCCCCGCCGCCGTCGACGCCCACCAGCCAGCCGTCAATCCGTTCAGCCTCCCAGTTGCCCTGCTGCATCGCGGCACCCTGCAAAATCTTCGTCGCGACGCCATTCTGAGTGGTCTCGTCCTCGGTACCCTGGTATGTAGTGGTGGCGAACATGCCAGCCTCCCGCTCATGCCCGGGCGTCGTGTAGAAGCCAGCAGACTCCGCGCTCGTCTTCGCCATCAATGGCGTCTCTGGATCCTTCTCCTCGGCCTCAGCGTCCTTTTCAGGGCTGCACATCGGACACCACAGCCCGTCGTCACAGAGGAAGCAACGCACATCACCTTCTTGGATGCTTTTGAGAGCCTTCTTGGCGCTCGGTGGGTTAGGGAGCAGGACTGCGGCTGGCTTGATTTGTTGGAGTGAAGACTTGAGCGGTGGGTTGAGGTTCGTGCTGCTTGGTGAGCTGATTGCTGAACTCGTTTGGGAAGGTGAGCTGTTAGAACTTGTTTGAATACCCATCTTGTGTAGTCGGTGCGAAGCTGTGAGAGCGGTATGCACTGAGAGGAGGAGGGAAGAGCACATGAACGGCGCTTAAGAGAACTCATGTTCGTGAATGGATGGTCGACACGGTGTCGTGAGTTTCTCAAGTCACGGAAATAGCCCCAGTCACAAAGCCATTGTGATCCTACAATACGCCTGGTCTCGTCCGAGCTCAAGGCGAATGGATCAAACGAGGACTACGGTGTGGACATCGATAAGACGTAGAAGAACAAAGGGCGTTATGGGCCATGTGTTGCGTAGCGTAAGCCGATCAATTTCATACTGACACATATTTCAGCCCTCCTGGTGCATCTCGTTACGCATTGCCTACTAACCTGTAGGTCTTACCATGCTCCTACCCAACGCTAACTCCAAAAGCAACGAACTCCCAGCAATGAACGTAATCCCGTTTCCAGAACGCCTTGTCTCCAGCGTCAGTCTATTCGACCGTGTAGCCCAGCTCACGCCAGTTGTAGCGCGAACCCTTCCTCCCTTCTTCGCCATCGCCTTCGCCTTCAACACCTCTTCCGCGGCTTTCGTCTGCTCGGCACGATAGTTCGCCAACCACACCCAGCGACAGCCAGTGCAGTGCCAGCCCCATCGCCCTGAGCGTCTCGACATGCGTGCCGCAATCCTCGCAAGCCTCCTTAACTTCCAGCACTGCGAAGAGCGGTGGTGCAGGCTTGGGGCGACTCGGTGGAGCGAGACCGGGCAACAAAGCCTTCGGCATGAAGAAGATGCCGTCGAAGAGGGAACCGGTGTCGCTGCGGAGATTAAGGCGCTTGGGCTCGCCGCCGAACTTCTCGGGCTTCGATGCGTCAGAGATTCGCCGCAGAAGAGACACCACTCGCCCATGTCGTGCAATGGACAGCCGGCGTCATCTTCTTCGTCTTTCTTGCTAGGCGCTGGAGTGATCTTGATCTTGGGCAGGAGACTCACCTTCGTCTTGTCAGCGTCGTCGGCCTTGGCGATACGCTGAAGTTGCCACTCAAGCGCACGCTCGAACCAGCTGGGTTCCGGCTCCTCCTGTGGAGCGAACGGAAACGTGCTTTGCTGATGGACGGCGAGCGCATGGTTGGATAGCCACATCCCGCCTAGCTGAGCTTCCCTGGCCGCTGGGTAAGGATATGCGTAGACCGCCTGGGGAACAGAGCAGATCTGTCGTCAACGATGCTTGCGGGAAAGACCATCGACGCTGCGTAGTGCCTCGCAGAGGCCACACGGGCGGCGACGACCTTGTCGTAGTCGGTTGGTTGCATCTTGGTGGTCTTGATTTGTTGACTGTTCTGGTTGCTGTTCCTGATTCTTCTTTTCTCTGCCTTGTTTAGGGAAGGGGAATGGAGGACAACAGGAGGGATGTCTTTTGAACTGCACGCCCTTTGGCCATCGTGAATGAGCGATCAGTAACACTGTGTCGCATCCAAGGGCGGTTGAAAGCAGTTGTGTGACTCGTGGACTGCTGTGAATAAAGACATTGTCTAGCGGCGCTACCATTCCTTGCAGTAGTCGAGCAGACAATGCTGCCGGGGCACAATGCTCCCCCTCACGGTGGAGGATGCTGAGAAGTCCGTCAGTACAGCAAACCAACACAAGAAATGAGGGAGAAAACATATATGTGAAAGAACGTATTGTTTGTTGAAGAGAATTCCATTAACCTTCGAATTTGACTTACCTGAGTCTCGTAGCCTCCTCTGACCAGCACATTCTCAGTCTAGTCCTGATCGCAGCACCCACACCACTCACCCATTTCACGAAGCATGCAACCGTAGTCGAGTTTGATGCCCTCCTCCGCCGCCTGAATGTCCGGCAACGTCGCTGGAACTGGCAAGCTACCAGTAACCCCATAGACGCAGTCGAAGCTTTCAGAGCGTTGATCTTAGCGATCAGTTCGGCCGTGCCAGTAGTCGTTGTGGAGGGTGTAGTAGTACTCAGAGCGTTGATCTTGGCGATGAGCTCAGCTGTCCTAGCAGCTGCGTCAGCGTTGGAGGTCGACGTGGAAGGGGAAGTAGCTGTCTTCATCATACCAGCAACGCCGTTCAACCCCGCGAGATACGCAGCCAGATCGCCTGACTTGTAGCTCATGACGCTGTTCATCCCGGTCGTGCTAGACGATGCGGAGGTGGATGAGAATGATGCCATGTTTGACAAGGCCGGATCGCTCTTGGTAGTGTTGGGTGGGTACGAGTCAAGGTGGACGGGAGAGCGGTCTGTACGATGAGTTTACCAGAAACTCAATACAGCGGTGTGCTGGTGGGGTACCCATTTGCTCGGAGGTAGCAGCGTGGTGATAAGTGCCGTTGCTGCTCTCCTCGGCGAACAAAGACAAAGTGCCTAGTGGACAAGAGCATTGTATGGCAACCATTGTGCGGCGGCGGCGAACAATGCATCTCCTTGTCTCCGAGCCCCCGGTCCTTTGTTGTCAGTGCTCTAGCGTAGCTGTGGTAAAGGAGATCTTGGCAAGAGCGTGTCGGTCGGAAGATCCGGGTAGTACACTAGTAGCTGTGTGCGTGCATGGACGTGCAACAGACGCCCTGTTCCACACGCCTGCGGCCAGCCATTAGCGCCATTGTAAGGTAAGCCAGTCCAGAGCAAGTGACGCGATACAACAGCAACAGGATCCTGGGTATCACAGCGTACAGCAAATCGAGTACACATATCTCCTACTCCCTGCCCCGGGATTGCCGCCCAACCCATTTCCTCACGCCCACCCAGGCATCGCCCTCCCCCTCGGGTCCTCCAAGCTCACTCCCAACCTCGAACACAGTAGCAACGCCATCGAGGCCGCCCACCGCCACGTTCTTGCCTTGGCTCTTCTCCCAAGCCACCTTATTCAGGCTGCGAAGAGCGT
>JADPVV010000044.1:0-23054 GCA_016097615.1 Eucalyptus dawsonii
GCGTTGGTTTATGGCTCAGCGAGTACGAAGCGCAACCGTCGTTGTAACTGTTCCCGACAGCCGAGATAGTGTCGCCGCCGAAGCTACCTCGAGCTGCTGTCGCTGCCGTTTCTTCTGTTACGACCCCTGACACCGTAGAGGCCAGTTTGACGCGAGGTAGCTGAGTAGTCAGGTCAAGGGACAAAATTCGCTGCTAGTCCGATCCGGTAAAGACACTCTTCCAGAGTAAAGCACCATGGGCATCGCCGGTGGCCACTTCATAGCCTGCTGTCAAACGGGCGGAAGCCCTCCCTGACTGTCCGGCATCTGCTTGGCCGCTATACCGCGATGCTACGGTTTTCCACCTTCGAGCAATCGCACCATAGCGAAAGCGGGTGCCAGGATTGCTCATGCCCTGGGTCTCTGTTGACCCCTGGCCTTGAGCACGGTATTTGACCTTCCGTTTTTGCATCTTAGACATCCTCTCGTACTCTTGAGATCTAAAGCAGGGCGTACTGCTGTTAGCCTCGTGTCGCGAGCAAACGAACCAGGCGAAGACGTCATCCCGTTCGTGGACATGAATCTGAAGTCCAGAGAACTTACAAGCCAGTCTGGGCATATTGCAACGGCTCACGATGTTCGAGGCCCGGTGCCCATGGGCTTGGACCGGGGTTGGGTGAGCGATACCCTCGTCAAAACTTGTAGCTGAAGGTTGCCAAGATGGAAAGCGTGAAGCTGAGTAGCCATTGACTCTCAGTACGGGCGTATGCGGCGGCCGTAAGGTCGATATATGACATGCCTTTTTTGATGCATTGTGGCCGTGCAATCTTTGGATGAAGGCGGCATGTCAAGGTCAATGGAGAAGAGATCGTATATACCGCTGTTCTTGCCTTCGTACCACTGCGAGACCTGGTCCGTACTTGCCGCCACGGATCTCTGTGAATGTAGACGCACGTTTTAGACCGACGATTTTCACTCCACTCCTGCCTCGGTCTCGCTTTCGGACATCGGCCACCGCGACGCGACAACACGCGTTTTGACCCCCCTCAAAAGCGCCAGCATGCCACGACTGAATCATCGCAAAGCACGGACAGGCTGCCAACGGTGTAAGGACCTCTTCTTCGCGCTTGCCGTGTTGGGACAATGATGCTGATGGGTAGCAGGCAAGGCAAGGAAAGTCAAGGTACGACCTGCTCCTTTCGTACCTCTGAGCGAAGGGAGAGATTCTCGAAACGCTTCCATAGTCCTCATGCTGACGAACTCATAGTGCGATGAAACGAGGCCACGCTGCGCAGCCTGCGCTCGCCACGGCGTCTCTTGCGAGTATGCCTTTACAGCCAGGAGCGAGAGCTCCGCAAGCGGGCAGAACGACCAATCTCCTGCCGCCAAAGCTGTCCCATACAACATCCGCGCCGACTCAGAAGCCCTGGATCCCATCCTCGACCCAAAGCTAGAGCTACGTCTGATGCACGAATGGACCGCCTATGTCTGCCAGTCCTTCTCCACAGCCTGGGAGTTCTGGAGATACCAGGCTCCCCTCATAGCCCTCGAGTTCAGATATATGTTGGACGCTATGCATGCCTTAGCAGCTCTGCACGCATCAAGACAGCCGACACGGCAATGGGTGCCGCTGGAAGCCCGGATGGTGGAGATTCGCACACCAAGACAGGGCACTCCACGGCCAGAGCAAGGGAGCTTTGGCGGGAATTCTAGAGACCGCAACTACGAGGAAATTCTGTCCAGCTCGCTGACGACCGCTGGGAACAATGCGTTCCTGGCATCCAAGCACAGTGCGGAGATGGTCACAATTTCACGCACGTACTTCGACCGCGCCATCGACGGCCATCACCAAGCCTTGCCACGCCTCACCCTGGAGAACATCGAAGCAGTATACTGCACCTCCGTGCTTGTTTCTTTTGTGGCACTGTTCACACTCAGCGAGAACGAAGACGACTCGATGCTCATGGCCGTCAACCCTATTCAGTGGCTCAGACTGGCAAGAGGCACCGTCTACATCACCAGCCGATGGCAGAGCTCGTGGGCTCCGGCTGGATCGGCACATCAGGTGTCTTCTACGGCAAATCGGACATGACCGACACCGAAGGCCTCTTCGACCGCCAGAACGAACGTCCCTTCGGCAAACTCTCACCTGGGCCAAAGACTTCGAGGCCATGACCGCCGAGGACTACGAAGCCTACCAGAAAACCCTCGCATACATCGGAGCAATCTATAGAGGCATTATCGACGGCACCAACACTTCATTAGCAACCTGTAGACGTTTGATAGCCATGCCGTCGCGCTGTCCGCCGCGTTTCGTCGATCTGGCGGAAGCCAAGCAGCCGCGTGCTATGGTGATGCTCTCTCATGTATTTGCGACCATGAAGCTTACGGATACCACGACGCCTTGGTTTCGGGGCATCGCCGAGAGGCAGGTTCCGAGGATTTTTGAGCAGTTGCCGCAAGGTTGGAGGGAGATGATGGCTTGGCCAATGGCTGTGGCGAGGGGGAGGTGGAGAGGGAGCCGAGGGAGACGTTTATTGACGATATACTCGCGCTGTAGAACTAGAGGTAGGAGCGCTGGGAGAGGGTGTTGCATATGATAGAGCATTGGGTGGTAGACGACCGGATAGATGGGACGGAACACTTTCCGCTGGACCGATGCAGGTACGTCAATGTATAGTATACATGAGCTATAAGCGAATCTTGCAACTATTGCCTTCGGTCCACCGATTTCGCAGGCAAGACACTCCCCGGTATTGCATCGTGATGGGCTCTGCAGGCGACTCACCAACCAGCATAAAGCGTATCCTGATCCTAGGCGTAACGCTCCCCTACCCCCTCAAGTTCGACCAAGATACATTGAAGCCCAGCTAACATATCACAGGACAACTTCCCAGCAACGCCCATAATCCACACCCTCTCGCACTCCGAAGATAACTACGACATCCACGTCGCGCACCCACACACTCCTCAGAGTCCGGCGCACGACCATACGACCTTCCACACCTGCAAGATAAACTCAGCCTCGCTTTCGCCACTTCTGAAGGACGTAGAGCCGGACATCGTCATTGACACTTCCCTGGATCCTTCGACACCAAGAAGTCGCTTATAGATTGTCTGGTCGAAGCAGGTGTGCAGAGGTTTATTCCGTGTGAATATGGCCATGATAGCCTTAACCCCGGTATCCAGGAGCGGTTGCCGGCGTCTAGGGAGAAGGGTCGGACGATTGAGTACCTCCGTGAGCTAAGCAGCGATGGCGGGAAGTTGAGTTGGTGTGCTGTTGCTGTGGGCGTGGTGCTGGATAGAGGCTTGTTGAGCAGAAACCTGGGCTTTGATCTAGGGTGGAGGAATGCTAATATGCATGGTTCCGGCTCTGAACCCTTTCCCGCCAGCTCATCGGCCTGGATAGGTCAAGTCGCTCTGGCAATACTGTCTCACTGGGACGATGTAAAGGGCAGGTACCTCTACGCCGCGCAGGCATGACTACCACAGCGAACCAAGTCCTGCGCAGCCTGGAACAAGCCACAGGCAAAGAATGGAGCGCCGATCGTGGGGAAATTGGCGACTGTGTGAGGGAAGCGAAGAAGAGGATCGAGATGGGGTTCCCGGACGCGGGCATGTTTTTGATGGAGAGGGGCGTGCTTTACGATTCTCCGCTTGATGCTGTGGGATGTTTCGAGAGGAAGACGCAAAGGGGTTGCTGGAATTGAATGGCGAGTCGATTGATGAACTGGTCAAGGGCGTGGTACATGAGCATGAGCATCTTTGGGGCAGGAAGGAGGGATGTGGGTGTGATTGATTGAAGGTGGTAGACTGTTCGATCGATGATGGCGATTGCTCGAGTTGCCTTATCGGCCAAATTGTCTATTATTCTGATCTCTTCGCGCGTTCATCTCGATCCGCAAAATCTCCGGATGGCGGTGCACGCCGGGCATCAGTCCCATTCCAATTGATCGTCGTATAGCCTTGGCCATACGGCGCTGGTTGACGGGGCGGAGACCAGTCTCGTTGCGGTGCTTGATGCGGCCCATGTCGGTCATGTACTCGGACATGATGCTGAAGTTCTGCGTTCACACCATTAGATTGGTCTTCGCTCTGGTCACATCTCAGATCACCGCTCACGGACTGGTGTACACGTACCTTGTAATGCTCCCTAGGATCCATACCCAACTGATCCAGCACATCCCACTCCACTTTGCCCCTCCCCTTCCTGCGCACCTTCTTCCACTTCGCCATCTCAATGCCAGACAAATCGTGCGGTGCGTACACATCCCCTGCCCTCCACCGGCGTGTATTCTGCGTCTCGTAGTCTTTGACACCGTATTGGGAGTTTAGTGCCGCTTGGCGCTCGGTCTCGGCGCGTTTAAAAGCAGAGGCTGAGGCGTCGGCGACGGCTTGTTTGGCGATGTCGATGCTGGTGCGTTGCGCGGTTTCGGGGGAGGGCGGAGGCTGTGGTACGTTCGGAGGGGGTTTGGGGGATGCTGGTGGTGGTGGTTGTTGGGCGAGCAGACATTGTGGAGGTTTGAGTGCGAGCGGCGGCGAAAGTATCTGTGGTGATCAGTGGCCGTCGGGTATTGGGGTTGCAGTGGACGTACCAGCGAAGGAGTCCTTTCCAGACTGCTGCTGTGGTCGACGGGCGGAGGACGCGAATGCACGTCGACATTGATGGCAAAGGCCGCTGGGCCGTAGCGACAACCGCTTGAAGGCGAGATCAAGTGACATGATGTGCGATGGCAGTGCTCCACGTGCTGTCTGGTTCGAGTAGAAACGAAAGCTCTCGGGGAAGGAGCATCTCAGGGCTTGCTTGGCATTGCCGAAGCTCCGCAATCGTCATCAGCTACAGAGCTTCATCTTGTCATTAGAACGCACAAGTGGCGATGCACGACATGTTGGGCTTGTCAATATTATAGAAAGCAGCTGCCCATAGTGGCGCTTTCACAATGACAACAACAGCCATGCCCTCCCACCTCACGCGACACGTCTTTCGCCGACTGTTGGCCAGCGAACCCATCGTACACCGAGGATGTCTTCGAAGGCAGCAGCACAATGGCTTTGTGCGAGCACAGAAGGGTGAACGAGAGCGATCGCAGTTCCAAAGAAGCTATGATGTCCGACGTGTACAGCGGAGATCTATGTTCAATCTGGCCACCATGTTCAGCAAGAAACGGGAGCCGGCGGGAGCAAGTATGGATCCCGGGTTAGACAAGATGATGGAGCTGGAGAAGATGACACGCTTAAGGGCACGGCTGCCTCCGCCCGAGCAGGTCGCTACTGCTCTACTTGACTTCTTCCGGATGAAGAGAAGACATCCCACGTCCCAAATCAGTGACAACCAAGCGCAGCTGGCCGTGCAGAGCTTACATTACTGCCTACGCTGCGAGGTGGAGCGCAATGCGAACGGAGCTGGTGTGCCATGGATACTCTCAAGCTCTCTATTGGGTATGGCTGCAAGGGCTTTACGAAACGCCAAGAGACCAATCGCAACATCGCATGTCGAACTAGGGAGGACTATATATGACCTGGTAAAGCCCGGAAATCGCCCTGACGAGAGAGTCATTCGGCAGACGTTTTTGGCCTACGTGCGCGTCTTGGCCTTCAGTGGAGCGCCTCAGGAGGCACTGGATGTTCTGACCGATTACGAGAGGACCAGCTCGTTACGTTCGCCTGCCGATGACATCGAACTAGATCATGAAAGCACAGTTGAAGCACTGGACGCCGAGGAGGATGCAAACAATCATTCGGAGCGGGTCATCGATGTCGAAGGGCAGTCCGAAGCTATTGAACCCGCTTTGGCCATGATTCTCCATGGTTTCGTCTGGTACGGAACGCATGAGCAGGTCAATGCAGTTCTTACCATGGTCCAAGAGCGCAAATTTCAGGCCCATAACGTCCCTGCAATGATGCAAGAGTTCCATCTGAACCACGACGAGTTTCCTTCCGCGCTGCAATGGTGGCAAGAACAGCGCTTGGTGATGAGCAACCTGGCTAGCACATCGAAACAAAAGAAGCAGAGCGAGGAGGTGTCGGCTCTCATGACCGGCACATACTCGACTGGTGCCTCAAAAACAATCAAATCGATTCTGGGCACCAGATCGTCGAAGAGCTCGCAGCTTCTGACCCTTCAAAAGTCGAATGGGACGCTATCTTCGTATGGGCAGCTGGAACGAAGAAGGGGGTGGATGAGATTGACAGGATGATCGGCATCATGGTACAATCGAATGAGACCATCAAGGATCGATCTCAATGGCGACTCCCAGATATCGACACGATCAACGCCCTTGTCGAATCTGCAGTCTCACGCAACGATCCATATATGGCCGAGCGCTTCATCGCGCTGGGCCGCGAGCGCGACATCGAGCCGAACGCCTGGACCTACGTCCTGCAAATGAGCTATCGACTCGACGTGCACGACGTCGACGGCGCTCTCACCGCGTACAAGAACCTGCAAGAGATGGACCTTTCCTCCAACTCCGACATGCCCGCCGTCAACCGCCTGATCGTGGCCCTCTGCAACACCGGCCGCCACGACTTCGACACCATCATGAACGTCGCCGCCGATTTCTCCGACCGCCGCGTCCGCTTCGACGCGGATACAGTCGCAACCCTCAGTCTCCTGCACCTCCGCCGCGACGAGCGCCACGACGTCATCGACCTCCTCAACACCCACGCCTACCACTTCTCCTCCTTGGAACGCTCCAGTGTCCTCAACGCCATCCTCGCCTTTGCTCTCGCCCCCAAACTCCGACCGCCCGCTCCTGGGACGCGTACACCATCCTCCGCGAGCTCTTCGACGAAATGCCGCGTCCCCAGCGCACGGATCTCATGACATCCTTCATCCGTCGCGAGCGTCCAGACATGGGCGTGCACATCTTCCAGAACATGCGCATGCATTCCCGCTTGGACACGATGCCCACGATAGAAACCTACGTCGCGGCCTTCATGGCCCTAGCCAAGACCCGTGAATTGGATAGTCTGGAGATCGTGCACAACCAGCTCAAGCTCGACTTCAACGTTCAGGCGTCGACTTATTTGCTCAATGCGCTGATCATCGCGTACACGGCTTGTGGGAAACCGCGGCATGCGCTAGATTACTGGGATGAAATTGCCGTTTCTCGCGAGGGGCCGAGTTATAACAGCGTGCACGTGGCCTTGAGGGCTTGCGAGAAGGCTCCCTTTGGCGACCTTAAGGCGCAAGAGATCTGGTCTATCCTCCGCAAGAGGGGTGTGGAGCTCGACCAAAGCTTATGGGCCTCTTACGCTGCGGCGCTGGTTGGTAATGGAGATAACGGGCTCGCTTTTCGGGCGCTGGAAGAGGGCGCCGAGAAGGGAGAGGTGGAGGTTGACGAGTTCGTGCTTGGAAGTCTTTTGCGGCTGGGGCGAATCGGGAGAAGCAGGGAGAGATCGAGGGGTGGGCGAGGGAGAGGTTTCCGGAGGTGTGGGAATTGCTCGAGATGAGGGGGCTGATGCGGATCTGGTGGGGCACAGAATGTTCAAGGGCTTGATCGCAGTGTGACGCCGTGACCGACTAGAAATGTAGCTATGTATATGCAGCCACTCGGTATAGTACACCAACGACAATGTACCACGGAGAAATAGGCTTCGCAGACGTTGCTGACATGTGATCGTCCGGGGTTGCCTTGTGTCACTCGGCTCGGATCACGGATGCCTGTCAACCTTGAACCCTGTTTCGGTGAAGCCGGGGACGTTGACATTGTTTGGCGATCACCTGCTCCCAAGATTTGATCCCAAGACCTCCCTTCCATATCTCACCCTCTTCATTCAACATCGGGACTCCATCAGGCAACACCAGCTCTGATGGATGTGCATTCACCACAGCAAGCAAAATGTAGCACCGCGTCGACGGCCGCTCCAGCTCCGATAACGAGATCGTCCAATAGACGGTAGACAAGCGAACTCGGTACCTCGACTCACAGGTCTCACCGGTCACACGTCGAGGTGTTTGCCCTCGAGATTCAACGCTTTCACATGCAAGTGATCCGTCGTCATGGCATCCCACCGCAACAGTTTGGGCACGAGCACGCTCAAACCCTCAACCTCCAAGTCAACGTCAACATCCGCAACCGGGAAATCGAAGAGCAGACATCAGGCAGCAGTCGAAGCAGAAAGCAGAAAGAGTCAGCATGGACTTGCCCGAGCGATTTCAGAACAGTGACGAGGAAGAGGAGGAGGATGCTGGACAAGTGGACGATGCAAATGCGTTTGCGGCCCAGAGTGTCTACGGGATGATCGCTCAAGCGCAGAGGAGTCGGCCGGAGGTGGCTGCTGGCTTGGGTACGGGGAGGGGGAAGAAGGGAGTGAGAGTGAGAGCCAGGGGGATGATGATAAGGAAGGGGTGAGGCAGAAGAGGAGGAGTAAGGAGGTGCAGAGGGGTGAGAGGTCGAGTACGGAAGAGAGGAAAGAGAAGGGGAAGGTTGATGGGAAGGGGCCTGGACACAAAAAGAAGATGTCGGAGAGCAAACTGCTGAAGTCTTTTCTGAAGCCTATACGGGAGAGGAGCGATTCGCAGGGGCAGGATGCTATGAGTCAGTCGCAATTCTTGCCGCCGAAAGAGACCTTGGCAGAGGAGGAGAAGAGGATGTCTGCATCTACTGTGGACGTACGGAGTGACGCGCCAGTCATGGATAGGAAGCTGAAGGCTAAAGCAAGGGCAGACATGGAGTCATCAACGACCTCACAAAGCATACGGAAGAGCAGGGAAGGCACACCAATCGAGGGACACCGAAGAGCTAAGACAGCAGCCACGCTACCGCAAGCACTAGCCGACATCTTCCAGCTCGCCAAGCCCGAAGAGGTCATCGCCGAGTACCCCTGCTGGTACCTACAGAGCGTGCTCCTACAGGGATACATGTACATCACACAATACCACCTCTGCTTCTACGCCTACCTGCAGAAGAAAGGCAACGTGGTCGTGAAGTCAGGCCATCTCTCGAAGCAAGGCAAGCGCAGCCCCGATATCGAAGACACTTCTTCCAGCTCAAGGGCGACGTGCTGTCGTATTACTCCAGCGTAGCGGACCCTTATTTCCCTAACGGTACGATCGATCTACGCTACGGTATTGCCGCAGATCTCGCGACCGACAAGCAGAATCAGCCGCTGAAGGAAACAGCGGATTTCACCGTCGTGACCGATACGAGGACCTACTTCATGCGTGCCGATAGCCCTTCGTCAGCGAAAGAGTGGGTCCGTCAACTTCAGAAAGTCATCTTCCGCTCGCGCAACGAGGGTGACAGCGTCAAGATCTGCGTCCCGCTGGACAACGTCGTGGACGTGGAATCGAATCCTGTCATCGATTTCGCAGCTACGATGAGATTGCGTGTCGTGGACAATGAGACGTCGTTCGCCATCGACGAGTACTTTTTTACGTTCTTCAATAAGGGCGATGATGCTATCAGAGTGTTGCAGACGATGACGCAGGAGAACGGCGCGAAGGAGACGGCGGCGGAGCTGGAGAGTGAGGAGTTGAGCACGCAGAAAAAGAAGAGGATGTCTTTCCGGCGGAGTGTTTCTGTGGAGCGCTCGCCGCGTCTGTCTTTGTCGGGTGCATCGCCGCTCCAGGAGCCGGTGCGCTCGACGCTGTCGCCCCTGGCTGTCGGGCCACAGAGTAGCCCAAGGCTGAGCATGGAGCGCGGACGATCGAGCGGTGAACACACCCGAGCGAGTTTCGATCGGAGTCGTAGCAGCTTTGATCGCGGGCGACGAAGCGCTAGTGGCGCTAGCCGGACCAGCTCGCAATGGAGGCGGATGTCGAAGTCGCCTTTGTCGCCTTCAGCACAAGAATCTACGGACTCTTTCGTTACGACCTCCGAACACCTGGGATCACCTGACACGATCGATGGCAGAGATGACATGTCGGCCAGTCAGATGTTGACCGGTGACGGCTACTTCAATGCTCCTACGCTGCGGATGCCCCAGCCCAAACGCACGGTCTCGGGCTCCACGGTTGAGAGGTTGAGGCAGGAGTCGAGGGAGCAGAGTCCGAGGTCACCGGCTTCGCGGCGGGTACAGATCGAGCCTCCCACGCCGTCGTCTCGCGCTGGCACGAATCAGCTTGCGAGCAGTCCGACAGAGATGCAGGGTAGAGACGCCATCCGAGACCAAACGCTGCAACCAACAGAAGTACCAACCACCGGCCGCTCAATCCGCGCCATGGCCACGCCCCTCCAACACGCCTACACACTCGCAGGCGTCGTCCGCAACCAAGGCAAGCGCATGAGCTCCTACCTCGGCAGCAGCCCGAAGAACTACTACGACAAATTCTCCGGCGCTATCGCAGGTGGTCAGCGGCACTACTCCGAGAACGACGCCCTGGCGCCAGAAGACCGCATCCTGGACCCTGAAGACGACCTCGACACCGCTGAGCATGAGCGTCGGTTTCAGCAGCATTTCGCTCTGCCCGAGACGGAGCGTCTACGGGCTGTCTTCTACTGCTGGCTTCACAGGGTGTTGCCGCTCTATGGCAAGATTTACGTCAGTGATCGGCGGTTTTGCTTTCGGAGTTTGCTGTACGGCACGAGGACGAAGCTTGTTGTACCCTTCCGGGATATCGACAATTGCGCCAAGGAGAAGGGGTTTAGATGGGGATACCCGGGTATGGTGTTGATCATTCGTGGGCATGAGGAGCTCTTCTTCGACTTTGGCTCACAGGGTGTGCGCGATGACTGCGTCATTACAGTCCTGCGCAGCCTGGACGTCATGAAATCTGCCCTTGAGTCGGTCATCCTCACACAAGACGAGAGGGATGAAGCTGAGGCTGCTGCGGCGGAGAATCAGTTGCTGCGTAACGCGGCGAAGGAAAGGCTTACAGAGGAAGAACGCGATCTCCTCCTGGACAACGAGAGGTTCGCCGCCGCACCGCCCGTCGTGTTCGACGACCCCAGCGCTTCCGTCATCGACCTCCGCCCTAGTAAGCCCATGCAAATCACCTGCCTAACTATCGGTTCGCGCGGTGATGTGCAGCCCTACATCGCCCTCTGCAAAGGCCTGATCGCCGAGGGCCACCGCGTGAAAATCGCCACACACCGCCAGTTCGAGAACTGGATCGTCAAGCACGGCGTTGACTACGCGCCCGTCGAGGGGGACCCGCACGAGTTGATGCGCATGTGCGTTGAGAACGGCATGTTCACCCCCTCCTTCATCCTGGAAGCGAACTCGAAGTTTCGCGGGTGGTTAAACGAGCTGCTTGAAACGGCTTGGCAAGCATGTCAGGGCGCTGACCTGCTAATCGAGAGTCCGAGTGCGATGGCAGGTATCCACATCGCTGAGGCCCTGGCGATACCCTACTTCCGCGCTTTCACCATGCCCTGGACACGCACCCGCGCCTACCCTCACGCTTTCGCCGTGCCCAACTCCAAGCGCGGCGGGCAATACAATATGCTCAGCTACACCCTCTTCGACAACCTCTTCTGGCAGCTCACTTCCACACAAATCAACCGCTGGCGGCGCAAGACTCTTGGTCTCGACTCCACGGACCACTATAAGTTGCAGATCAACAAGGTGCCGTTTTTGTACAATTTCAGTCCGAACGTGGTTGTCCCGCCGCTGGATTTCAGCGATTGGATTCGTGTCACAGGGTACTGGTTTTTGGATGAGGGCGATACCAGTGATTGGAAACCTCCACAAGACCTGCTAGACTTCATCGACAAGGCGAGGGAGGACGGGATGAAGTTGGTTTACATCGGTTTCGGCTCCGTGCCGGTGAGCGATACCAAGTTCCTCACGACCCAAATCGTCGACGCTGTCGTCAAGGCGGACGTGCGATGCATCTTGGTCAAGGGCTGGTCCGATCACTTCAACCCTTCCCCTCCACCTCCAAACCCAACGACTCCTCCAGCACCCAAACCGCCCCAGCCGACAAACTCCCCGATAGCATCTACTCCATCCGCGCAGCCCCCACGACTGGCTCTTCAAGCGCATCGACGCCGCGGTGCATCATGGAGGTGCTGGCACTACGGGAGCCAGTCTGCGAGCGGGTGTACCAACGATCATCAAGCCTTTCTTCGGCGACCAGTTTTTCTTTGCTACGCGGATGGAGGATCTAGGCGTCGGTATCCATCTCAAGAAGATCAGCGTCAATGCGCTGGGCAAGGCCATCTGGCGCGCGACGCATGACGACCGTATGCGGAATAAAGCTCGCACGCTTGGCGAACAGATCCGGGCGGAAGACGGCGTGGGAAACGCTATCAATGCTATCTACCGGGACCTCGATTATGCGAGGACACTTATCAAGAAGCGGCCTGATCGTGGGGCCGCTGTTGCTGCCGTCGCCATGCCTGGCGCTGCAGCGGTGCAGGTTGGAGATGAGGAGGACGACAGCGAGGAGAGCTGGACCTTCGTCGAGGACATGGACGTCACGCTTGCGAAGTCTGCGTCTGATCCGGGTTTGGGACGGGATTTTGTGCCGAGGGTGGGGCAGAGGGGGTTGAGTGGGCAGGCAAAGAGGGACAGGGAAAGTAGTCTAGGGAGTTTGGTTTTGAGAGGGCGGTAGGGTGAGGGAGTACTGGGTGTGGGTATGGGTTTGATGTAGCTCTTTTAGCGCGGCGTTACTAGAGGGCACACAGATTGCGGGCGTTTGCCTTTGAGATACCAGAATGGATTCTACATTTGCCTGGCGTAAGGAAGGATGCGGGTGGATTACATCGGTAATGTGTTACCGCGAAGCTGATGATTCGCACTCGAATCTAGGTACATTGCTCGGTCTCAAACGCTCCTCCCTCGGAAAAGGACAAGTCATGCGTCCTCCAGACAAAAGTCTTTCATTTCTACTGAGAGAGAGGCTGCGCTATGGTATCCATCTAGCCTGGCCACCAGCTTGCCTTCTGCGGCAGACTTAAACAGGCAAAGTTTGAACTAGGGAACCATGAGGCTGTTTGGCGAGCAAGTTTGGGCAGGTAGACAGGCAGGTGTATATAAGCCAATTTCTGTTGCCCTCAAACCATCTATCTGCGTTCGTCGTCCACTCACCTCTCGGCGCACGGGCTTCGAAGTCTTCTTCTCAATTCTGCCTCTTCGGGCTTCTGCGTTGTCACTCTAGCATCACGACAGCTACTTCGATCCATCGAATTGGGGCCGCAACGTCAAATATCATCTGCCTCTGTCCTCTGCGGTACGCAAGCGATGTCGCACAGCTCAGAACGCCGCAAACTCCCGGAGATTCTACCTCGCTTTCGCCACGGCTGGCCGACTTCAGCGCGCTCCATCTCTCCCGTTCGGTAACCAGACTTCCCTTGCTCCAGGCCCGAGAGCATGCGAAGCCCACCATGTCCAGCAGCCCTCGAGCAGGAACTCTGCCGATCGTTGCCGAGCCTGGCAGCCTGATGAAGACACTGCTTTTACTTTCGGCCCCGGCATGCTCAGCTCCAGCAAACAGCCTGTGCGACAAGGAGTGCGGCTCGCCGACCTCGTCTGAGCATCTCGATCGCGCCCCATCGTGGCAGGCTCGAGAGACGGCATAGTTTGCGGGCTCAGCTGGAGTCGTGTGTTGCGTAGATGGCTGGCTACCCTGGGATACTTGGGCCGTGGGTAAGGCGTGGTGTAAGTTTGGTTCCTTCGTTCTTCCTTCTTCGTTCTTCTTACTCCTTGGACCGCTCTCGATAATTCGCTTTTCGTATACTCAGATGATGCAGGTCTTCCCTCTACTCGCCAGCTTGCTGGTATCAGCTCTCCAGGTCTCGGCCTGGGGCCCGCACGACGAGCAACGCCATGGCTGGAAAGGTCCACCGCACGGCTACGGCAGACCTCGAACGCATGATCAGACGTTCGTGCCTGACGTAGTGCTTAGGCTGACCTATGAGAATGCGTCGATTGCGTGCCAGACACGGCCGTCTGTACTCATCAATGGGACGATACCTGGTCCGGCGATATACATGAAGCCTGGCAAAACGACTTGGGTTAGAGTGTACAACGATATGGCTGACTACAACGCCACCATCGTGAGTAAGCTACGAGAGAACACTGGGTCTGTTGTCTGACGGTCCGCAGCACTGGCACGGCCTCAGCCAGCGAACTGCCATCTTCTCGGACGGAACACCCTCCGCTACACAGTGGCCGATCGCTCCGCTACACTTCTTCGACTACGAAGTCCACCCGGAGCTCGACGATGCAGGGACTTACTTCTACCACTCACACGTCGGTTTTCAGATGGGTACTGCATCTGGACCCCTGATTGTTGAAGATGACGGACCGCCGCCATATGCCTACGATGACGAGCGTATCATCCAGTTCAGCGACTACTTCAATAAGACCGACACGGCGATCGAAGAAGGGCTGGTAGCTGACGAGTTCGAATGGTCCGGCGAGACGAATGCCGTGCTCATCAATGGCATTGGGGTGTCCATCGGCGAGACGGCAGGTAAGGGCGATTGCAAGCTGCCAGTGATCAATGTAGATCCCGGCAAGACGTATAGGATGCGTTTCATTGGCGCTACGGCGCTCTCGATGGTACAGCTTGCTATCGATGGTCACGATAACTTCACGATAATTGGCGCAGACGGTCACTACACCAAGCCGCATACCGAGAACTTCATGCAGGTCTCTACTGGCCAACGCTTCGAAGTCATCTTCAAAACCAAAACAGCGGAGGAACTTGCAGGCAAGACAGACTACCTCATCCAGTTCGAGACAAAAGATAGACCGGCAGTATACTACGGCTACGGCGTGCTCCGCTACTCCAACAGGGAGCCAACAATTACCGTAGGCCCCGACAAGCCCCCATGGCCCTCTCAAACGCAACTTATGACTGGCTCGAATACGCTCTCGAGCCCTCAAACCCAACAACTTCCCCACCGCAGACGAAGTGACCCGCCGAGTCATCATCTACGACCGGCAAGTTATGACACGCAAGACGATCTGGCGCATGAACGGCAGCCAGTGGAACGTCTCGACCATCGAAGCCACGCCGAGCGAGAAACCGTATTTGATCAACATCTACAATCAAGGACCCGCTGCAATCCCAGACTACCAAGCTGCGCTGGACAATGATGGCTGGGACCCTGTGACGTATGCCTGGCCGGCGAAGATTGGCGAGGTGCTGGAGATTATCTGGGTCAATACCGGCTCGCTGGTAGAAGACAATGGTGGTGTAGACTACCACCCTTTCCACGCTCATGGCGGGCATTACTATGACATCGGCAGCGGAAACGGAACCTATGACCCCGTCGCCAACGAAGCCAAGCTCAAGAACTACAACCCTGTTCTCCGCGACACTACTAACCTGTACCGCTACACAGCCTATACCAAAGCAGGCATCAACGCCGGATGGCGGGGCTGGCGACTCAGAGTCGAAGATGCTGGCGTTTGGATGGTGCATTGTCATATTCTGCAGCACATGATTATGGGTATGCAGACGGTGTGGGTTATGGGTGATTATGAGCAAATTGCGAGGATTCCGGAGCCGTACGTTGAGGGGTATTTGGATTTCGGGGGAGTGCGTATGGGAATGCTACGTTTGATCCTGTTTGTGTGCATCAGTTTGATGATGCGGATGGTGAGGATGGCATGTAGAATGCATTCTGCACGTTCTAATCGTTGAGCTAAAGTGCATCGCACCCTCAACGGAACGAATACGTAGTCGTCCGCTGACTAAGACAATATGCGAATGCGGACGATCTCCCCTCCGTCGCGGCAGCACCTACCTGCACCGCCTTCAGGCAACCATCAATGAGGCCCCCTTCATTTCCCCCTTATGATGCAAGTTCGCACTTCACACGAGCTTTCTCTTGCCGAATAAAAGCTTTCATTGCCTCTCGGCGGGCACTTATCAACGCACGACACTTATGGCCACGACTACGCAATCAGACCCAGACGGAGCACCACAGCGTCCGCAAAGCACCAACGACACCGCGCCCGCAGAGACCACAGCGAACCGCACTGATCAGACGCCAGCAACAACCCTCGAACCCTTCGACGGCGTCGAAACAGCTAGCCAACATGCCGCCGAAGCCGAGAACCAGTACCCGACCGGCGCCAAATTCTACTCCATCTTCGCATCCATGGCCATCCTCTTCGTCCTGGTCGGCCTGGATGCCAGCATAGTCGCCACCGCGGTGCCATCCATCACCGACCATTTCCACACCGTCGCCGACGTAGGCTGGTACAGCGTCGCATACCGCTTGCCTCTATGCGCGTTCCAATTCGTTTTCGGCAAGACGTACAAGTTGTTCTCCACTAAGCGCATCATGCTTATCACGCAGGTCGTCTTCTTGCTTGGGAGTGTGGTGTGCGCGACGGCCGCGTCGTCCAAGATGTTCGTTTTCGGGCGAGCGTTGACGGGATTCGCTTCGGCGAGTGTACTCGCGGGAGCTATTACGCTGCTCACGCAGACTCTGCCTTTGCGAAAGAGGCCAGCGTATATGGGTGTTTTTGGGGCGCTTGAATGTTTGGCGGTTGTCACGGCGCCGATTCTTGGTGGTGTACTGACGCAGAACCTTTCCTGGAGGTGGTGAGTGCTATTGCACGAGTCTTGTCTGGTTATCTACATGGGATCGCGACTGACATTATCGTGCTACAGGTGCTTTTGGATCAATCTACCACTTGGGGCTCCCTCAATTTTGGTCATGGCCTTCTTCTTCTCCGACCCGCGAGAGAGCCCCGCGAAGGACATGACCTGGTCCGCCATTGTCAGTCAACTCGACTTATTAGGCACTGTTGCCTTCGTACCATCGATCACATGCCTCTTCCTGGCCCTTTCATGGGCTGGCACGAGATACGCCTTTGACAGTCCGATTGTACTGTGCCTCTACGCTGCATTCGCTGTCTTGCTAGCGCTGTTCGTGTGGGACCAATATCGAAAACAAGATGCTGCAACGCTGCCGCCAAGGATCTTCAAGCAGAGGAGCATCATCGCTGGCGTGCGTAGTCCCCTTCTCGATGCATTCATAAGATGTGCATTGATGCTCATCGCACCCTGTAGTTCATCTTCACCTTCTGCTGCAGCGCCACGAACAACGTAGTCGAATACTACATGCCAACCTACTTTCAGATCGTGCGTGGATACACTCCAGCGAAGAGTGGGTACATGATGATACCGCTCGTAGGTGCCCACTTGTACAGCGCATTGACAACCACCGACTAACCACATATCCTCAGCTCATCGGCTTCATGATCGGCATGCTAGCCCACGGCTCTGGTGTCTCCCTTGTAGGCTACTATACCCCCTTCATGCTTGTAGCATCAACTCCTCATGCCGCTCGCCACTGGCCTCATCACAACCTGGAATCTCTCCTCCAGCCTCGCTAAGCTCATCACCTACGCCGGCCTCGCGGGCTTCTCGTATGCCATAGGTTTCATGGGTCCTCAGACAGCAGTCCAGACAGTCTCTCCGACGCCGACGGTCCACTGGGGTTGAGTGTGATCCTGTTCGGGCAGCACTTCGGCCCTGCGTTGAGTGTGAGCTTAGCGCAGACCATCTTCACCAATAGACTTGCGGTCAACTTGAGGGAGGCGGTGCCTGGGCTTACTGCGAAGACGATCGAGAATATGGGTCTGGGTGAGATCAAGTCACACATTGCGCAGGATAAGATGGGGCAGGTCTTGGTGGGCATTGACCGATCAATCGTTCAGACGTGGTATTTGCCGCTGGGCTTCACGTGTGCGTCGATGATTGGGTCGTTGATGATGGAGTGGCGGTCGGTCAAGGAGAAGAAGAAATAGCTCCTGGGACCATTGAAGTAAAGCAGTGTTCAAGACTGGCAGTGCAAGCCAGCAAAAGAAGTAACAGCCACGCGAGTCACAGAAGCAGCGCCCGCGCCTCTCTATGTTCTCAATACTCAGTTGCCAAAATAAGTTCAAGACTGAGCAGGCAAGGATCGCTTTCCTGCCTACCACGATGCTTCTGGAGCGCGCGCCGCAACTCTCTTCCACCAAGCCATCCACCCAAGCGATCCAGCTCCAGTATGTCTAGCATCTCCAGACTCAGTGTCTCGCATGAGCGCCGTGAGACCCGCCTGTGGAATGCAAGGTGCAACTGGGTCTTCTGGAAGTCCAACTTTATGAAATAGTCTTAGGGCCTACAAAGTAACCATACTCCTTCGCAACACCTCGAAAAGTCCAGAATCGGTTGCTCGCTCCAAATGCTTCGAACATCCTCGGAATCAGCAAAGCGACTATTGGCTCGTAGGGTGAGAGGCGAAGATTGACGAGCAACGCAACCGTAAATCGGAATGCCTCCACGAGCCATGCAAAGACCCAGGCATCAAAGACCGCGGCAGAGGACTCTGAAAGATGCTGACCAACCACTCGATCATTGCCCTGATGTATAGCTCAACGCGACTCATCGAGTAGTCAAGCGATAGAGTAGCAGTAGTGAGACCTAGGAATGCGTAGACACTGTCGTGCCATACTGCGCACTCCTGCGTGGAGAATTTTTGAATCACATCAGAAAGACCAAGTTTTGGGGCCGATCCTCGTTCATTCAGTCTCAGGAGTGTGTGTGTGTGATGGGGGACCCCAAGCTGGCCTTTATAGAACACAATGGCAAAGTGTCGCATACTTCAATTATGACAGCTCGGAGGGTAGGTTGTCATCTACACTGGCAGTCGAGGTATGTTCAGTTCCAGCTTCGAATGCCCTCGTTGGCGACAATGCCAGAAGATGTCTGAAAGTTACGAGCTTCAGCCCGTTGTATCCGCAAGCAGCGACAAGACCACCTCTTGTACGACCCACGCCCGAGACCAGATGGGGAAGAAAGGCGGATTCGAAGGCGAGCCAAATGTGGTCTGAAAAGCGGCTCTCCAAGCTTTCACAGTCTCTCGGATGTGAGCTTGACAGATCCCTCGGAGTGATAGAGACTCCACTCCATCCCGAATGTTGTAACGTCGCCACCTGTCCTCCTTAGCCAAAACAAGCGTGGCACCGCGGTAGACATGCCCAAAATGGCCTACGCTCAGCAAGATCCTGCTGGTCGATACAGATATCGACAAAGATCCATCCAGCATCTTTCTCCATGTCACGAAGCTTCAGGTAGTTGAAGAGATTCGGACGGACGAGGAATGGGCATATCGTTGACGAGAATTCTGCATGTCGGTTCGGCCTTCGTCCAGCAGTATGAGAGCGCTTCGTACGCGGGTTCTTCGTCCAGTGAGAATACCGTCGAGCTCACATCTAATAGCTAGACCATCATCAGGCAGCATGTAGAAAGCGGATCTCGCGTCTCGATTTGTCAAGTGGTCGGTGAAGACATGTTCCCTCGACCGCAGCGGTAACCTTACGGCATTGCGTCTGCGTGCTCAGTGCTTGGCAACTCCATGGCCTCGAAGAGATGCGAGTCGAGCTCTGTTGGTATCCTCAAGTTGCGATGTGAAGGTCTAAAGCATGTCGACGGTCCTGATAAGCGGTAATACCGGGAAGGACGTGACGGCGGGTGCTGGTTATGTCTTGTTATGACTGAAGGAGGTCAGCGCAGAAGAAGAGGTTATGCAGCCTTGCAGAGAATGTGGCGGTGGCAGTGCTGCAGGCTTTGCTGTATTGGATGTCAGGCGCAAGATGCACGAACATTGCGATGGATCCGATCCCTGAAAAGTCGTGTTCACTCGTGTTGATATGTGCCGAAGTCGATTCAAGGACAGAGGCGAACTCCTAACCAAGCATCTTAAGCTTCCCATCATCATTCGTAATCCTCTCATTTAACCAGACCTTATTGTGTGTCCACCGCCATGGCCATCTCCCAGCCCAGCTTCCAACGCCTTCCCATCGTCAGCCAACCTGATATTCCTCGCGCTCGCTGCAAAATTCCCACCTCTAGCCCATTGCAGCTTACCCCCGAGTTCGTGAAACAGTCGTTGAGATCAATAGCGGCCCTACGATGAAGACCCTTCGCATCAGCACATTCCGCCACCAGCAGGCTACGCCCCTCAAGACGGACAGCTTTGGAAGAAGCGCGGAAGTTACCTACATAAGCGTTGCCATGCTTCTTCTTCTTCTTGCCGGAAGAGGAGTCGCTGGAGCTACTGGAGGAGCTACTCGAAGAAGAAGAGGAGGAGGAGGACGAAGAGCCACGTCGTTGCCTATGCTGCTTCGGCGGCTTGTTCTTCTTGTTCTTCTTGTGCTTCTTGTCCTTGAAGCGGTCTTCGAGCATGGAGCCGCCGATTGCGCCTCCGAGGCCGCCGAGCACGCCGTGGCCGCCTTGATGGCCTGCGAACGCGCCTGCCGCGCCACCGGCTAGGGCGCCCATGAGGCCGCGGTCACCCTCAGCGCCGGAGGATACTGTCCCGGCGCGCCTTGGGGCGGATAGGGTGGTCCCATGCCGGGCTGATGGGTGTGCTGCTGACCGTAGGGTGCGGGGCCGCCTCTGTCGTCCTGAGGATACTGCCCTCCGTACTGGCCGTGTTGGGGCGGGTAGCCGGAAGGATCTTGCGAGTATTGGGGAGGCTGGCTTGATACCCGCCATACTGCTGTTGACCGGGTGGCGGATACTGTGGCTGACCGTAGCCTTGTTGATACTGCGGCGGCTGTTGGCCGCCATAATAAGAAGATGCAGTGCCCTGGTTGCCACCGTACGGAGCTTGTTGTTGAGGTGGTGGGTAGCCTTGATTGTAGCCTTGGTTGTAGCCTTGGTTGTAGCCTCCTTGGTCTTGGGGGGATATCCGCCGCCGCCGTACTGGCCCTGTTGCTGCCAGCTCATCTTGTTGATAGGTGGCTCCAGGTCCGAGTGCGTGAATTGTCGGCGCTTGAGCTACCTAGCAGGACGTTGTCGTATAGTAGGTGGTGTCGCGGTAGCAAGTAGATAGAGTGAAGGAAGGCGGGGTTCAGGTCGCAACTTGTACCTCTTTCGGTTCCCTTACAGCTGAAGTGGGTGCAAGGGAGGTGGGCAGTTGTGGCGAAGCGGCCATCAGCCACAACAAGCCGCAGCGGACAATCTCCGTCCTCAGTCATCCAGAGCCGCACCTCACCTGAACATCCCTCTTGGGATGGCTTCTGAATGACCCTGTCACGTCTGCTTCGCTGCCGATATACAATAAGCGTCACCCAAGTCAAGTCGATGCAAGCAACGATATACCGACACCACGGCGCTCCCAAAGCTTGAGCTAATGCTTGTCGCATCGTTCCCGGTCTTTTCGGAGATGATTGCGATCGTAGAATACAAGCTCGCCTACAGTGGACCTGCTTGCTTCACAGCCTTCTCTTAGCCCGCGCTCGGTCGACATCACGTGCGTCTATGGAACTCTCCGATCACCCCGGCCATCAGCCCTGCCCGGTCCGGGAGCATCCCTGCTCGGCGCGGGACGGGAACGCGCGGATCTAGCATCGCCCGCAGCCTGTAACCAGCTAATGTGCCGAACGCGGCTCAAGGATCCTTCGCGAAAGCCAGACTGCGAGGTCCGATCGAGGCACTCGAGTCTACTTGCCCCAAGCTACACGCTACGCTCATTGCACCGCTAACAATGTAATGCCGGCGAGCGAAGCGACCGCACGGATTGGCCCTTTCTACCTCCTTTCTCCAATCAACTGCGAAGATCACCACAGACTACTCACTACCGTTAGGCCCGGCATGCGTAGTGTAGAAGTACTGTACCGCGCCTGAAGGATTCAAGCTTATATCCTCCGGCTGGTCTGAAACCCAGCGAAACCGCCATGCTTGGTCTGAAACAGTATCGAGTGCTCCCCTGGGCTCGGCCCGGAATGAAGGTGGAGGTCTTTTTCATGACAGTCGCTGACAGATACTCGCTACATGAACGTGGTCCTCGATCTAACGCTGTCAGCTTCCGGGACACAGCAATGCAATCGCTCGAAAGCTTTTCCGCGCAGCCTGCAAGCCCAGTAATGGCTCGCACGTATGAGGATCGAAGGTCGGTATTGAAACCAACATCGCCCATGCCTATACTAGATGACGCCATGGATGTCTGCCGTGTCTCTAATTGCGGATCAGAGGGATGATTTGAACCTTGAAAGCGGCATTAACTTTTCGATGCGTCCACATCCGCGAGCAGCCTGTCCAGCCATAGGACGATCGCAGATTACACCATGGCAATGGCTTCGATACTCAGCCGTCTCTCGTGCGACGGCGGCAGACAGCTTTATACAAAGGGGTGTATGCAGCACCCGGTGCATATCTCATAGCAACTACACAACCGACAAGCAACGACAACGCCTTGACACACCTCCAAACGATCAACATGAGATCCGCATCCACCATTGTCCCCGTTGCCCTCGGCTACCTGGCCACTGCAGCCTCCTGCCGCGAGTTTTACATCGTCAACGCCGAAGAATCCGTGTGTCTGCACCTCAGCATCAACAGCAAAGTATTCGAGCAGTGGCTGACACCCGGCTCAGGTGTGCGCACGTGATGAGACCAATTGCGAAACCCTCCCATATACCGGAACTATCGAGCCTTCAGAATTCGCTTGCGAGGCCAGCAGTAACGACGGTCTGAACATACTGTCCTTCCTCCGATCAGCAGAGGCATCCACAAGCTGTCGCGGCGGCAGTCTCTCCGGTTGCCAGTCACCCTGGACCGGCGGCGACTACAGACTGATCGCTGAGGAACCCCACGGTGCCGTACCGAAACCAACGCCAAACGTACTCCAGGGGTTCAATACGCAATACGAGAACACGATAGAGGCGGTACCGGGCGGACGGTACGATCTAGTCGCTGGCGATGATCTTTACGTCGTCGCAATATGTGAGGTCAGCTGCGAAGGCTTCGCTTCTGTCGCGGACTGCCCCACGAGCGAGGGCTATACGTTGAGCGGTTCTGCGATCTTCAAGTGTACAGAAGTCGACGAGGACAATGAGGGAGTTGCTTGCGCTGCGCCGATGGCTTGGACGCGGTGGCGGAGATGATTTAGCTTTTACAATACTCGTACGGCGTTGAGGTTGGAGGGATGATTCCAGATTTCGTTTGCTATACAACGAATTGTCAATTCGTCGAGACGGGTCCCTATGTTGTACGAGTGATGTCCTCGCCTTCTCGGTCGAGGGGCCATAGTTGGCCTTGGCATAGGTCGAGCCAGCCTCGAACCTTCAACCCGACCTGTTCCACGATATCGTGAACCTTCTATCAAGGACATCCCGGGACCTCGACCCGCGCCATCGATATTGCATTCCATGAAGATGGCACTGCT
>JADPVV010000028.1:0-38879 GCA_016097615.1 Eucalyptus dawsonii
GAAATCAGGATCGTCTTCTTCTCTAAAGTCGTCGCGGTCGATGTATATGGTCTTCGTGAATGGCACTTTGTGCGTTCCCTTTTCCTTGTCTTTGGGATCGAAGGGCACTTCTCGCTCCTCGATGTAGTCGTCGGGCAGGTTTGTCAAGGTGATTTTGATTGGATCGAGCACGAGCATGAGCCGGGGCACGGCGCGCTCGAGGTAGGTGCGTATTGAGGCGTCGAGGATGTGGGTCATGGTGTTTGCATTTGCTTTGGTTACGCCTAGGTCTAGGACGAACTTCTTCAGGGCGCCGGGTGGGACGCCGCGTCTTCGCAGTGCTACCAAGGTGAAGAGACGTGGGTCGTCCCAGCCGCTCACTACGGGAGGTACTTTTCTTCGTGCGCCATTGGTGACGGCTTTTGCGGCGGCTAAGGGTGTTTCTTGGGGCTCTGTCGTGCCCTCTTCCGCGATCTTGAGGTCTTCGAGGTCGTCTGCTACGTCTTTCTCTTCGGCGGCACTGGCGTCGTCGCCCATGCCGTTGACGAGAGCAGCGATCTTCCGCTTGGATAGTATGGTGCCCTCAACGTTGAGCCGGCCGTATTCCCGCTGCATTGGCCCCTTCTCTTCGCTCTCAGGGACCTTCATGTCGAGCTGCTCCAATACCCAGTTGTACACAGCCCTTGCCGTCTCGAACTCAACCGTGCACAAGCTATGCGTGATGCCCTCCAGGGCGTCACAGACCGGATGCGCAAAGTCGTAAAGAGGGTATATCCGCCATTTGTTGCCGGTGCGATGGTGGTAGTTATTCTTCGTCACTCGGTAGGCAGGGATGTCCCACATGACTGGGTTGTCCGCCAGAGCCTTCACTCGGACTCGCCTCCGTCTCTTCCTCGCTCACGACGAGGTACTGCTTCAGCCTGAGTGTCGCCTCGCCAGCCCGTACTTGCCGTCCTTCATCCCTCGGAACTCCTGCATATTCTCCTCCACCGGTCTGCTTCGATGCGCACAAGCTGTCCTTGGCCCATGACCACCGTCCGGTAATATTCCCCTTCCCTTCTTCATCTCCTCCGCCGTACAATGACATACATACGCCTTTCCTCGCTCGATCAGCTTCTCCGCCAACTCATACAGCTTGTCAAACTCGTCTGAGCTGTGCGTGATCTTGTGCGGTTCAAAGCCCAGCCACCTCACCATCTCCTCGATACTCTTGAAGAATTTCTCCTCCTCTTTCACCGGATTCGTGTCGTCAAATCGCAGATTGCATCTTCCGCCATACGACTTTGCGAACCCGAAATTCACTGTAATCGCTTTGGCATGGCCGATATGAAGGTAGCCATTGGGCTCGGGTGGGAAGCGGGTATGCACTTCTTGGACTGGCTTCTCATTGTACACGCCTTTCAGCCAACCGGTCTTGAACGAGTCGGCAGCGGGCTCTGCTGAGGATGATGTGGTGGTAGTGGCTTTCGAGGCTGCAGACGCCTTTGCTGCATCCTTCTTCGCCTTGGCCTCAGCTTTCTTTCTCTCTTTCTCAAGAGCGCGTTTCGAGGACCCTTAGTCTCCTCAGGTGCGTCGGCCATATTGGGTGTAGAGGGTGTGGTTGTGAGTCGATTCTAGGCAGCTGCGGCTCAGCTTTTGTTTCAAGACGACTTTCTTTGACTCAGACCCCGCGGTTTCAGCCCCCACTCTCGAATTGCATGTGCAAAGAGACGACGACCGGTACCATTGGCTCCAAGAGCTAACATACTACATGAAACCCCTAATATTCTCCTCCTTGCAGTATGCCGTTGACTCTGCCGACGATCGGCACAGTCACAATGGCTATGTAGTAGGGCGTAGCACTGTGACTCAAAGGTCGACAGTGATAGCTGCCCGCGCCGCACATGGTAAACTTTAGCAATATAACTATCATTGACAAAGGTCGTTCCTTTCCTCTTCATTACCTCATTTCGTTGCATCTTGACCCGATCACGATATACCACGATGGTACTGAAGCGTGGACAGCAAATGCCCGAGGGTGTGGCGGAGGCACACCAGAATGGAGATGAAGGCATTGAGTGTGGCAAGGAAGCTGCAAAGCATTTCGACTTCGCGGATGGGTGGCGGAATCTGAACCATGGTATGTCTGGCCAGATGAGATAGGAGTGAAGCAAGCAGAAAGAAGAGAAATGAAGCTTGACAATGGTGTACAGGATCCTTTGGCACAACGCCTGTGTCCATCCATTCGCAGTTGCAGCAATTCCAAGACGACAGCGAGCGCCGACCCGACAAGTTCATCCGCTACGACTACCCACGTCTCCTCGACGAGGCCCGGAAGACGGTTGCCGACTACGTGCATGTGCCGGTCGAGACATGCGTCTTCCTACCTAACGCCACGACGGGTTTGAACACCATCCTTCGAAACTTGGTCTACCAGCCTGGAGACGTGATCCTCTACTTCTCTACCATCTACGGAGCATGCGAGAAAACAGTCGAGTACATCACGGAAACGACGCCAGCAGAGAGCTGGAAGATCGAAGGTCTATCCTACCCAGACAGCGCCACGGATGACCACATCTGCTCCATCTTTGAGCAGGCCATCAAGACCCTCAGAGAAAAGGGCAAGAAGCCCAAGGTAGCCATCTACGACACCATCTCTTCTCTCCCGGGAGTCCGCATGCCCTTCGAGCGCCTCACCGAGCTCTGCCGTCACCATGAACTTCTCTCTTGCATCGACGGCGCGCACAGCATCGGCCAGATCCCCATGGACCTAAGCAAACTAGACCCCGACTTCTACTTCTCAAACTGCCACAAATGGCTCTACGCGCCCCGCGGTTGCTGTCTCTTCTACGTACCCGTCCGCAACCAGAAGCTAATACGCTCGACGCTGCCAACGAGCCATGGCTTCCAACCCTTGCCGCAGCCAGGAAGCAAGCGATTGCGAACCCCTTACCACCGAGCGCGAAAGGAGTATATCACCAACTTCGAGTTCATAGGGACAGTGGACAACTCGCCTTATCTATGCGTGCCTGCGGCGTTGACTTGGCGGCGCAAAGTCACTTGGCAGGGGAAAAAGGGAGAGGAGGCCGTGATGGGGTATATGCACCAACTTGCCCGCGAAGCTGGGAAGACTGTCTCTAGTGCCCTTGGCACGAACACTATGGAAGACAGTGTATCTCAGCAGTACTGCAGCAGTTTCGCCAACGTCCGGCTCCCACTGGACTATGCTTCGATTGCAAGCGGCGATTTCAGCAAGGCGGTGGAAGTCGCGCAATGGATTTCTACGACCGTGATGAAGGAGCATGATACTTTCTTCGCCTTTTACATCCATGCGGATGCCTGGTGGGTGCGGCTGAGTGCGCAGGTGTATCTGACGCTCGAGGACTTCGTGTGGGCGGGTGATGTGCTGCGAGATATGTGCCAGAGGGTCAAGGCTGGGGAGTGGGAGAAGGAGTGAGCAGTGACGGTCCTGAACGACACAGGAAGCGAGTGTTGCACATGTCGTGATGTCGTGCGCGTTGCTGTGGTTTGCTTGCAGCCGAGACGGAAGCTTAGGTAGACTTCAGCAAGCATAGCAGATGGCGACGGCGCTTTTTATAAGGTTACAGCCGGCGCGATGGTGATGTATAGCGTCAGGGAAAGCAGCGAGCATTTTCGCATGTAGAAGGATGTGGAGCCATATAGATAGACGTTCCAGCAGAGTCACTCCAGAGAGACGAAGCTTATAGGTTGTCTGCTACCAAACAACTTGCGAGGGTTCAAGTCTCAATCCGGCCGTCGATATAGGCGTACCCGGTAAGTCTAGTCGTCCACTTCGCGCCCTCAGCTCGCTCAGACTCCAGCCTTGACTCGTCTAGGATAAGATCTACCACAGTCTTGAAGTCACGCCAAACTGTTGACCAACGTCAGTCAGAGCAATGTACTCACCGAGGAAGGCCAGATCAGAAATCCCGAAGATGGTGAACGCTGGTAAAGAGACTTACTAGCCTGACAAATATCCCTCCTGACATCCACGAATTCACCACTCGTGAGTTCACTCAAACTCTTACCAGTGCGAATGTTCTTCCGAGCCCATGAAACGCAAGACTCTGAGCCTTCGTGGACGAGATATTCGAGTAACACGAGCGCTTTGAGTATATGCCGCCAGTTGCGACCGGTGTCGTTGAGGCGGGAGGCTAGGGTTTTCATTACTTGGTTCATACTCTTTGGGCTTTCCGAGTGTTAGTGGCCACGACCAGTGGATGTAAGATGCAAGGTGGATTCGCGTACTTCTCATGCGTGAATGCAGCGATCTCAGCCATTTGCGTATGGTCTGGACTGCCGGGTTGATCACCAGTCACTATATACGAGGACCCTTTAGTATATGTGGCCTATCGGTGGACATTGAGAAGCTCATGAAACCTACCATGCTTGATCTTCGTTTGAATGGCATGAACGCTTTGCAAGTCGTCTCTGTGACCTCGTAACGACGCTAGCAATCGATTGGCAGTACCTCCTTCACGACGTGTGCCCGAGAGCCCAGGGTTGACGAGCTGTGCGTGCGAGTCTGTGCGACTACGTTCGGTGGCGGCGGTCGAAGATAGACTGGTACGACGAGAGTAAAGTGATGGGCTTTCTTTCGTTGATGCCATCTTAGCCCAAAAGATGTTATTTAGAGCTCAAGATATCAAAGCAGACAGAGACGTAGGTAGGACGCGATGGTGTAATAAAGCACGTCGGAGTAGGAAACGTTCGGCATTACTACGTTGTCGTGTGATCTGCCAATGAGCGACGTCGACAGCGACTGGCCTGTAATCAGAGGCTATACCAAGGCTATGAATGGCAGAGATGCTCACGAAGTGTGAGGCTATACTGCGCCGCAAGGCTGTGGCTGTGTGGGATGATGTCGACGAGGGGCCAATTTGTGCCCCGCTGCTCGGCTTAATCTGGGCTGCTAGCGGCGATGTCCTGGGAGTCGGCACGATCGTCCGGTTGTAGGACGGTGCAAAGTACAGGTTTTGATGGAACAGCTGTGATGCCAAGCACTTTGGCTACACTCTTCCGTCGTCTCTCATTGTGGTCTGCTATCGGGGTATCATAAAGAAGCAAGTATTCCAATCCGCTAGTGCTGTACAACATAATGGAAAGAGACATTGCGTCACTCCATGACCAGCCCGCCGATGAGCTTCGTTAGTTCGCTCACAGGAAATGGTTTGGCAATCGTATCATCCATGCCTGCGAGTAGTGCTTCGTTCCTTTGTTCCTCGCGGGCGTTGGCAGAAATCGCAATGATCGGTAGACGATCCTGGAGCTGCCCCTGGCGTTCCAAGTCTCGTATCCGTCGTGTACATGTCAAGCCATCCATGAGGGGCATGAATATGTCCATCAGAACGATCGAGATCCGCGGCGTATCATCAGAGGCGCCAGTCCAGCGTCGAGATTTTTTGCAAGATGTCGATTGCTTGAACGCCATTGTCCGCCACATGAACGTCATAACCTTGTTTGACGAGGCGCGTCCTCAACACTCTTTGGTTCACCAAATTATCCTCCACGATGAGAACAGATGGCAGACGTGGCTTCTCATGTCCAGTGGTCGTTGCTGGCGGCGCCGAAGTTGATCGCAGGAGTCCGGCGCTACGTGCATGGTGAGGCGCCGGAGGAGCTTGCGTGTGACACGTTCGAATGTAGAACGCAAAGGTCGAGCCAACATTCTGTTCTGCCGAAACACCAATCTCTCCACCTTGGAGACGAGCAAGCTCCCTGCTGATGTACAACCCCATGCCAGAGCCACCATATTCGCTATACGTCCTTGGTGTCCCTTGAACGAACCGTTCAAAAAGCTTGCTCTGGACTTCCTTGTCATGCCGATACCACTATCGCAAACTCTGAACCATAGATAAAAGTCGTTCGGCCCGTCAATATCGTTGTGACCAGGCGGAGCGTTGGGTAGTCTGACTCTTAGATCGTTCTCGGAAGGATGTGTCTTGGATGAGCCGACATGTAATGTCACCGTCCGAGTCCCTGTTGTTTTCGAGAACTTTATGGAGTTTTGAAGTAGATTGATGAGAATCTGTTTGCAACGCGAACTGTCGAGCAGGACCCAATTGACAGACTGAGCCGACGGGTCTACTTGAACCCGGAATTGAACATCACACGTCGCTGCCTCTGCTTCGAACATACGTGTGACATCACCGAGTAAAGACGACACCTGCGTCTCTACAGGGCTGACTCGGAGAAGCTTCGAGTCCAGTTTCGAAGCGACCAAGATGTCCTCGACAATGCGTCGTTGGTGTTCTGAGCAACTTCTGATTGTATCAACGGTCTCCATGCTCTGTGTCAGCGCCGCTCGTAGTCTGTTCCTTCACCCTCTGGCATTGATGCTGCATCGACCATGAGCTGCATATCTCGCAGGCTTTCGGAAAGCGAATCCGTGCAGTGGACTACAGCACTAAGAGGGTTTCGAATCTGTGTATGCGCTGATCAGTAGACCTTCTGGTGATAATGCCCGTAGTCCAGGTACCCCACCACTCACCTCATGCGAAGTCATATCGATAAAACTAGGTGATTCCGTCAGCAATCGTGGCATGGAGAAGGGCGGTGCATGTGCGAAATACTTCTCTTGGTGTCGTCTTGCTTCCATAGCCTCTTCCAATTTGAGTTTCTGCACGCTTTCGGCCAATTTGAGATGAGTGACATCGGTCAAGGTGACTAAAACAGACACGAGTTCGCCCGTTTGCGTCTAAATCAGGGACTAGGCGGGCTTGCACCCAAACGCCATTCCTCAGTTGGGCAGCCATGCCGGCCACATCCTTCTGAACTGTGAGGTGGTCCCAGACGGCTTTGGCATCGACTTTGTTTCCACTGGCAACTGTGGCGAGCCAATCGACTTCTTCAAGAGGCCCGGGTTCTGTGCTCGTCATGTGATACCACATGGGGTTGGCGTATGTGAGCTTCCCGTCAGGATCAATGGAGACGACCGCCACTGAAATGGTGTCAATGAAATCCTTGAACCTTTTCTCTGTTGCATTAGCCAGCGCGAGTGCCTCTCTGCGCTTCTCTCGGAGTCGATGAGAGAAGCCTTCTGCGCTGTTATATCCGTGATAGCGCCATTTATCCTGTGCACGATACCATCACGGTCCTTTACAGGTATGCAGGCTGCTTGCACCCAATGAGCTTGATCGCCGCTAGCGGTCATTGCATTCGGTTTTTTTTTCCATCTCATCTCGAAAGTGCAAGCAACACCCGCACATAGCTCTGCCCATTTACCGAGGACTAGATCTTTGTCATCCTCGTATAGTCGGTCAACAAAGGGGTGGTTTGCCCATTGCTGTGGATCACTCGGAATCCCAGACAGCTTGAAGTATGGCTTCTGCGAAGGTGTTAGCGTGGTAGAGTCACTGGGTGTCATACTGCTCACGTTAGCTTGCGTGAGCGCTCCATCGGTGTGGTACTGGAATATTCCAACCGAAATCATCTGTAAAAGCTCCGGATCTAGAGGTGCAACTCCAAGGGCCTTCGTCCGCTTGTCCAACATTCCTGCTCCCTGACTCTTGTGGAACGGCGTGATCTGCGTCTCTACCTTCAGGTAGGTGTTCGACCGACACGTAATATCCGCCTAACGCGCCAGCAAGAGGCACGATAGTCCAGCCAAGCGAGCATAGTAGGGAAGAGTGCTCGGCCGCTTCAGTAGGCAAGTTGACCCTAGCCTCCACAGATGTGTTTCTTGTGCGTGCCTCTTTCAGGTGTGATAATACAGCCGCCCCAGCACCTTGCAACCCTTGCTCAATTGGCAATCCCAGACTCTGAGGATGGAGCTTTCCCAGAAGTATTGCGCAAGGTTGGTTGTAGAACATGAGCAACCTCTCTTCGTCGAGTAGTAGCAGACGGGGCTGTGGATCTAGCAAGATCAGATGGCACAGCTGCAGTAGATCCGAAGGCCACGAGGACATTGGTCCCATACAGGTCGCTGCCCAACTGAACTCGCGGACATGGGTCGCGCGATCCGATTCAGGGTCTTGGCCATCCGCAGCGTCGGCAAAGATGTAGGGTGACATGTTGGCTTTCGAATACTGCTCTGTTTCTATGGCGCGTCGGCGCCTGTGTTGGGGTAACCCAGCTTTCGGTTCATCGTATCACATCGTAATAAGAAGTGAGCCTGGTAAAGCTCCAAAGGAAAGGCCATCTGAGTCCGAGGGTCCAGACCAGTCCCTTGGGAGCCCAGCGTCGAGTCTCGAGTTTCTAGCGTGAATTTGGCTGCAACTCAAATCGTTTTGTCCCGCAAGAAACGCACCAATCATAACGCTTGAACTGCGGCGAGTTGGAGATACCACTAAGATTTCGCAGTGTGATAACAAGAACATCTGAAAACTTCTGCGACTGCTGTCTGCAGAGCACTCTGTGGTCTACGTAAGCACCCGAGGCTGTGTTGACCGGCCTTAGTATATCCGTGAACTGCGACTCTTGCGCAACTTTGACCACACAACATAGTCGGATTGTCACTTTTCGATAAATTGCCCATGGAACCAGGCACAAGGTGCAGTCGTCTCCAAGAAGTGAGGATCTTCAAAACGCTCGAATGCGAAGTCTTCACGATCCCTTACGGTAGATGGTCACGAATGGTACTAACGAGCGGAAGCTTGGTTGCCTTTCATACTATCGGACGTGTGGGTAATGTTCGCTACCAGTCTGTCAGGTCATGCGAGGGGATTCACCGCTGAGTCGTCTTCTTCATGATTCGGCCTCATCAGTGTGTGTGAGGCACTGTCAACGTCTTGCGAAACGGGAGTGAACAGCACCCGTTTGTGACCTCATTGACGGAAGTTGAGCTACAGTCGCTATTGACTGGAGCAGGAAAGGCCCAGCAATCAGATCCTGAGCTTTCGCGACTGCTTCATCCGAGAGGCTCCTGTCAACAGTCTCGAGGCTCAGACCGGACCTTCCACCCCAGTGAGTGCAAATCCAGTAAGTCTCGTCTTCCAATGCTTGTCGGTCCGCTCAGCCCTCAGCCTCTCTTCGTCGCAAACAAGCGCGACTACTTCTTGGAAGTCGTGATGTACTGTTCAAGAGATGTACATCAGCAAGACAAGCCTGACTGCGTATGTAGACGTCAAACATACCAGCTGCACACATGTCCCTCCGCACATTTGCAAACCTGCGACTCCAGAGCCCACCATAGTCCGTCCGGTCATGTCACTCCGTGCCCAGGTTATGCATGACTCCGCACCTTGCCTAAGTAGGTATTCAGGCAGCTTAAGCGCTTTCAGGACATAGAATCGGCCCTTCACTCTCTTCCCGGGTCTAGTCAGGGTAGATCAAGGGCAGTTACGCTGGCTCATAGCACTCCCTGAGCTCTGGAATGCTCTGGCTCTGCCGAGATTGCTAAGACCAAGTGGCAACCGATCCCAGGGTCACTTTGATCGTGACCAGGGCAAGTGCACTGCCTCAAGAATCTTCATCAGCTCTGGAATGCCCTGGCTCTGCCGAGATCTGTCGAGCGGATGGTCAGCTATCCCACGGTCGGTCTTGGTATACCAAAGGCGAGTACGCTGCCTCAGACCTCTCCTATTGCGGCGGAATGCACTGGCCCTGCCGAGATGACCAATGGCAGATGGCTCCGCAACTCAGGATCGATCTTGGCTTACCAAAGGCAAAAATACTGCCCCGGGAGCCTGCGCCAGTCCTGGGATGCCCTGGCTTTGCCGACGAGGCTTGACCGTACCGATTGCCTAGCCCAGGGCCAGTCTCGGGGACCAGAGGCGAATATACGCCAATCACGCACGGTGCCATCAAGCCTCTGCTCGCCTGCTTCATCACCTGGCCGACGTTCTTTGGGCTATTCGAACGGTTAGCTGTGATGGTCGGCCTAGTAGGTCAGGGCGCTGACGTAGTTGCCGTAGGCATCGGTAGACGAGCGCCGAAAAGCGGCATGCCGTTGAGACCGAAAGTACCATTCTTACTCTTGGTCTGGAAGCTTCGCAGTGCGTTTCTTACGACCTCGCATCGCCGATACGAACGTGGAAAATCCTTTTGCAGAGCTCGTCGACCCTGGAGGGCTGAGCCCCAATTGCGAGTCATTCAGGTGTGACTCGGTAGCTGAAGAGGAGAAGCTTTACGACGCGTGAAAAACGAAGTTGTGCTTTTCCGGGTCTGCAGTTCTGGAAGTGAGTCGTGATCGGTAATAGGCGGTCGAACAGGCGGCGTTGGAGTGAGTGTCTCTGAACCAGGATAAAACGTCGCTACGCAGTATCAGCAAGATTACACGACATCACAACACAATAGTCTCTCAAGACGTACATATTCCTGACAAGAGATCGAGAGCCTTGTTGATGTCCTGCCAAGAATCAGCATTTCCGCTCGCCGGTGGTAAGCCGAGTCAGCCAGCCAGAGGACTTACAAAATCGCACTTCTCCAACGCAACCAGCGCTGGCTCCCTCGGATACCCCATGCCCATCAACCGCACCAAAATGGTAATATCCTGCCCTATGACTGGCGTCGACACTCGTCCCGAAAGCGGCACCGCGCTTTCCGGGTGGCAGTATTCGCCGACACGTGGCGAAGCGGTATTGGGAGTCGATGAAATAGGCGGTAATGAAAGCGTTGGAGCAGAGAGGGAAGGCGTAGGAGGCGGATATCTAGGAGCATGAGGGGTGGGAGCAACTTGCGGCAAAGTTATATGTCGCCCCTGCGCCAATTTGTGCGCGGCGTCCTGCAGGCCGATGTATCGCAGCGCTTCTTCCTTCACGTCCATCTGCTGACCCGGCTGCTGTCTTCGAGCCTGCAGTGGTCGCACCACTACAGCCATGTCGGAGCCTGAGCTAAGTACGGTGCGGTTCTGCACTTGGTATATCTGTTTGGCTATAGAGATCGCAGAGGCATGCAGTGCAGCCTGATGCTTCGTGTCTTCCGGGTCAATGTCGATGTTGGGGTTCTCGCCTAGGAGCTTTGGGTCGATATGGGCATGCTGAATCCTTGCAGCCTGCATGGCCTCAGAGAGTTCTGACGGGCAGTCAGGGCTTTAGGGCGTTGGCCGCCGAGTTTGACGTATACTCTGAAATGGCATAGACCCAGATCGGCCTCTGTTGACCGACAACGTTGCCGCGCGCAATGCCTTTGACTTCCCATCCGGTGTGTACCCTCGGTCGAGCTGCGGACTCAGGCCTTTCTTTTGCATTGCTAACACCGCACGCGGTCGAGCGGCTGCCGTCAGAGACTGCCTGGCAGCTTTTCCGGTAAGGTCGTCAGCGACTTGGTCTTGAGACAAGTCAGTATGTGCATTGCGACTATGAACTCTGTTTCATCCAGAGAGCCTCGATGCACACGATCGACCAAGGCAATCGCTCCGTCTGAGTACACAAAGAGTCAGCTTGCGCATCCCAGAAGTGCAGATAGACCGGTACAACATCGCTTTGCAGAGACTTACCAGTCATGTCTGCAGATAGACCTGTATGCTCAAAGACACCACGAGCAGTTGCGACGCCTAGCAGATCGTTCGATGGCCTAGAAGAGTTGAACATGGTCGCGTACTGCGACATCTTCAGAATATCCAAGCGTGGAACATTTGCGGGCTCAAGGTCTAGATATGGCGTATTTGCAAGCTCTAAGCCTGGCTGAGATACTTCTGCGGTGTCGCTGTAATGATATTGAGTGGTACCAAGTCTTTGTACAAGCGGCCTTGGATCCACTTCTATGTTATCGTCCTCAGACCCTGACGCGTTATCTTGAGCATCGGAAGAAACCAAGGAGGCCTCAATAGATTCTGGTCTCTGTGGAGGAGACTCGACCTTCGCCAGCAGAGGTTTGATATCATCGAAAGACGACAATATGGTGGCGTGCTCGGACGGAACCATTGAGGCATATAAACGAGATATCTGCGTCTCGCCTTGCAACGCGTAGATGCGCGATAACAGTGCGAGAGACTCGAAGTACGTCGTGTGCTGCTCGCCAAGCAACTTCCATCGGCCTCGTGCAGCACCCCGGCAGGTTGACCGCGCCAGCTCAAGTTTCGTCTGGCGCACGTAGGTCTGTGCAAGTAAATGGCCGGCATCGCAAAGCTGCAGGCTCTCTTTGAGGCTTGAACTGCTTGGCGTTTCCAAGAAAGCGCAGTCTCCGCCTCACCAGGCTCTTTGATATGGAAGACGCAAACGGCCAGATGGTACTGGAGCTCACGTGGGCTGCAGAATCTTCTATGCTCTTGCGAAAAATCATCCATCATCTTTAGCGCGGCTTGAAGACTTTCGTGGGCGCTCTCATAATCTTTCTTGGTCATGTCATCGCGACCGAGCTGCAGAGCTTTCTTAGCGAGACCAACTTCGAACTTGTCATCCCAGTCCGTCGCATCTTCATCTTCTGGGCTGCCAAGAGTGCTTGCGCCGGTGCCGTCTGTCTTCGACATGCGATCATCGTCCATTTTGGTGGAGATAGATAGCGGATCGGACTGAGTGGTCGAAGAGCGTTCGTGGTTAGACTCACGCTCCGAGGGAGTCTTGGACGTTCGCTGATGGTCGTACGCCGGTTTACCCTTTACGGGGTTGCCAAATCCGCCAGTGGCCCTGCTGAAAGCCGCAATAGACTCGGGAGCCTCTTCTTGTCCATAGCTTTGTACGGTCCTGATCCAGTCGGGAATCTGCTCGTTTTGATGTGGCGGCAGTCCGGGTATTGATCCCCCAGTTGAGCTGCCAGCGATGCTCGACTCGTACAAGGAACCAGCACTGGACAGAACATCCTTTGCCTGCCTCAGCAATTCGTCTCTTGAAGGCTCAGCTTCCGGGGTTGTCTGACTGGACATCAGATTAGCTCGGCACACCTTTATAACCGCAGCCACAATCTGCTACACCGATTCGTCGCACATCGCCATCCCATTGCAATGGACTGACTTACGTCTGTTGAAGTACAAGCACGTCAACCTGCTGCTGCAATGCATCCAGCTTTGTGAGCAGTGCTTGGTCAGCATATCTGGGCGCCAGGTGCGACACAGTGATGTTGATGACCTGCAGACTAATCTGTAGAGCCGTGGTGTGAGACTGGACCCGACTCTTCGCTTCAACCATCTCTTCCTTGCTGAGATTGAGCTTGATCTGCCGCCAAGCTCGCCCTGCCGCAGTGTGTTTGTCCTCTCGCATGCCTTCCATGGCGCAATCGAGCTTGGTGATCGTCTCTTTGCATTGGTCGAGCCTTGACTGCATCGTCGCCCAAAGTGCTTCCCCACCTTGTTTGCCATCGTACTGGCGGATGATCTCTTCCAGCTGAATATGCACATAAGTACATGTCTCTCCGAGAGCCGCAACTTCCACCGCGAGATCGGTGACTGTCTGATTGACTCCCTTCGTGTCTCGCGCAAAAGTATACAGCGCCTTCGCGAGCTTTGCCGACACGGCTGCGGTACCACCAACACCAGATATCACGCTGAGCGGGTCCATAACTTCTCATGCTCTTTTCGCCCACCCAATGCCGACCAGGTAACCGTCCATAGAAATAGAAGAGCAGATAGACCTACCTTTGGGAAGCAGAGAAGGACAACGTCCCGCTTGAAATGGTGCATCAGTCAATGCCTCCCGCGCATCAGGCTGGGAGCTCTGTACGCGCTTTGATACGACCATATTCTTGGCTGCATAGCACTGTACCCGTTCCGGTGTATCGTCCTGACAGCCTTATCCATCCTGAGGCCCACGGCGACCCTCCCATCTTGATCAGCCAGTTTTTGGAAGACACAGCAATACTGTGGTATGCAATCAAGATTTGGGTCGCTATAGGAATCACCAAATGTGTTCAGAGCGAATGAAACTGTAAATTGTTCGTACATAGGCGGCAAGGTGAAGTTTGGGGCCGTTTCTCGAGGACATGATCGGCATTCGGCTTGGGAGGGAGGAGGTCAAGCCGCGTCTCCAAGTCATAAAAGCGACATGATAGAGAGTTCCGTCCTCTTCGACACTACGCATGCTACCTGAGCGTCGTTCTCTGGCGCGCCTGGGTCTCGCCTGTTAACAACCTCAGGTCCAATGTGAACAATCCCATCCCAGCATCGGACTGGACAGCACGCTGTTCTGAGGCCCGGCCGCCCGCATCCACGTTCCGCGTGCCCTCCTGCCACTGGCTGACCCGGATCTCTCCTGCACATCCTCACCTTGCATACTTCCAGTCACCTCGCGTTGCGTGGACATGCTGGCGATGGGCATGTAACGTTGGATTGCCATGTGGCGATCAGCAAGGGTCTGGTTGAATATGTATATGGAGCATGGCTGTTGCTGCTCTGCGCTCGCGCCTGTTGGCGTGGGCAACACTTGAAAGATATCGTTTTCTCAGGATGTCTTGCGCTCTGGTGATTGCACTCCTGTTCGCCGGGTTGACTTTCGCGGCGCCTTTTGCTAGCCACTATGGCAACAGCAGCCTTAGAGCGCCGCTGCAGTTCACAGCAAATGGCACCTTCCAGATATCGATCTTCGAAGATCTACATTTCGGAGAGAATGCATGGGACCAATGGGGCCCTCAACAGGATATCAACTCCATCAAAGTGATGAACGAGGTGTTGGACCATGAGAGTCAACAGCTTGTCGTGCTGAATGGCGACCTGATCACTGGAGAGAATACATATCTGGAAAACAGCACGCATTACGTTGATGAGATTGTGGGACCGCTTGTCAAGCGTGGTCTAACATGGGCATCGACGTACGGCAATCATGATAGCGGATACAACCTATCGCGCTATGATATCTTGGCTCGAGAACGCTTGTGGCAAAATGCTCGCACGACGCAGATGGTCTTTGGTAACGAATCCGGCGTCTCGAACTACTACCTGCCAGTCTACTCAGCAAACAACACGCAAGAACCTTGCTTGCTGCTCTGGTTCTTCGACAGCAGAGGCGGCTACTATTTCCAGCAGCTCAACGCCTCCGGCGATCAGATTGGACAGCCAGACTGGGTTGACATCTCCGTCGTAGACTGGTTCCAAGCCACGAACAAAGGACTCACAGAGAGACACAACCGCACTATTCCATCCCTAGCATTCGTGCACATTCCCACCAATGCCTCGCAAGCCCTGCAGACTCAAGCTGGAGTCGATGAGAACTTCCATCCGGGTATCAACGACGACTACATCCTTGCTCAGCAGGCACAGGGCTGGTGCGAAGACGGCAGTAACGACCCAGGATGCACTTACGGCGGGCAGGATGTGCCTTTCATGTCCGCCTTGACCAGCGCGCCTGGTCTCATGGCCGTGTTCTCCGGTCATGGTACGTGTTCTTCGTCATGGTCCCCACACTCGGAGTTGAATTCCCACTGACATGGAATACTAGATCACGGCGATACCTGGTGTTACAAGTGGAACACCACCCTTCCCGGCATGAGCGTACCTGGCAACGGGCTGAACCTCTGCTTTGGTCAGCACTCCGGCTACGGCGGTACGGAACGTGGGTTCGTGGTTCACGCCAGGTGCTTGTGACGGAAGCCATGCTACAGGACCATGAGATCGATACCTGGATCCGTTTGGAAACAGGTGATGTTGTGGGTTCCGTGACGCTGAACTCCACGTACGGCGAAGACTACTATCCTGCGACACCAGACACAATGACAGAATGTCCAACATGTAATTACACCATCATCACCTCCATGCCGGGAACGAAGTAGGGGCTGAGATGTACTGTATCTAGGCTGAACATATGAGCCTTCAATCGGCTCCTTGCAAAAGCATGGCGCATCTTTGCTGGCGCATCTTGCGTGAACGGATATCACGATGAATGCTTACGGTGTGTATAGATGTGAACGAGTTCGGGGGTTAATGCCCTGGGAAGCTTGAGTGATGATAGCTCATACCTGGCTAAAACCGCCACTGCTTGATCATCTCGGGAGAGTTGATGAAGTCGCACCGCTCTCTCAGCTTCTGAGCAGCAACATCCGGGTTTGCATGCGGACCATCCAGCCCCGACATTCCCTCTCTCGGACCCCCACCACAAAGAACTCCGTCTGATTCTCCTTCTCAAACGCTGGCGTCCATCCCTTCAGCGTATCGTGTCCGTCCAATGAGGGGTGTCCGAACGTCGCAAACGTCGACCAAGACCTGGACTCCCTGTCCCTAAGCGCAAAGTCCGAGGCGTTGGGATTGTAAGGTAGTCCATAGACGTTCTCGTGCGAGAGGTTGCCGAAAACGTAGGCGAATTCGGATGCGTGGACTACGCCCCATCCGGGATCACCAAGGTAGTTCAGAATTTCGGTGGCCATTGTCTGATTCTGGTCGTAGAGGTACACGTCATTGCCCTTCGCAGCAATAGCGCGGCCGTAGTAGAAGGGCTCGCAGGTCACGGCGACATCCCGAAATATCCGCGCCGAGCGGTAGAACTGGGCGGAGAGGTTTGCGGAGGGATTCGCGTGGAAGTCCGTGATGGGGTACAGGGAGAGCAGATGTTCGATGTTCTCTGCCGTCATGGCGGGCGCTTGGTTTGAGAAGAAGGCGCGGGTCTCGTTCTCGGTGCGGATGGTTGTTGGTGTGTAAGGCGTAAAGTCGTTCTCACACCAGCCCATGATGACGGAGATGTTGGCGAAGCGACCCTCGTCGATGAGAGTGGAGGGTGCTGCAGGTAGGAAGTCTCCATCGACCGTGGGAGCCTGTAAAGCAACCATTAGAACCTGCGTGTCTCACTTTGGGGTCGTAGGGGTCAGTATCTTGCCATTCGTCTCCAGTGTTGGCTGCTGCGGTGCTCAGGTAGGTTGCCGTCTGCGCCGTGAGCAGTTGCTCCATCGTCAAGTTCCGCAGGCACGCGACGGTAGCCGCTGATTGAATGCTTGTAGTATTGCAACCAACTGCGTCCACTAGCCTTGCCATCGCCTCGTACGTGAAGTTGCCGGTGATACCAGGCTCCAAGACTTCGCTCTCCATGATGGCCTGTTGGAACGGAAGGGCTTATCTCCTCCGTAAGCCATCATCTGCACACCCACCGACAGGCCACCACTGCTCTGGCCGGAAATGGTGATACGTTCGGCATCACCGCCGAAGTACTCGATATGATCTTTGACCCATTCAAGGGCCAGCCTCTGATCCTTCAACCCGGCATTGGCCGAGCCTTCCTTCGTCAGAGCCGCCGAGCTCGCGAATCCAAAAGATCCAAGTCGATAATTGATGTTGACCTCCATGACCGGATGGCCGTTGGCGATCGACTGCAGAATCAGACCTCCGGGCTGAGTCAAGGGCTCGTCTTTAGAGGAGAAGATTAGGCTTCCTCCATGGATAAACACGATGACAGGCAGTTTGTCGCAAGATTTGGTGCCATTTGGTCGGTAAAAGTTCAGGTGGAGGCAGTCCTCCGACACCTCCGTGACGTTGCCTAGGTATAGAGGGAAATCTTGAAGTCCGTTCGGCTGAGCGCATGCTGGGCCGCGTAATGTCGCGGAGAATGTGGGTGTGGACGGGACATAGGGTCGCGGGGGCTTGAAACGGTGTTGGCCACTTGTATCCTGTCCGTAGGGAATGCTGAGAAAGGTCTCGATCTTGTTCAGGTAGAGACCCTCGTATGTCACGTTATCGCAGCTGTCATGAGCTGTAGGGTGTTGATGAGCACCAACTGCAGCGACCGACGCCAGTAAAGGGAGTAATAGTCGCATGATCGCTAGGAGGTTGTGAGCTGTGAACATTGATGCACATTGTGGTACGCATTGCTTCCCCTCTATGTATGAGCCTTGGCATGCATGTCCAAGGTGTGGAGCTCACTGCATTTGGCCCCAAAGTTGCAATGTCGGTCGTTCCGCGTCACGGCAGCTGCGCTACGAGATTGACGACGCAACAACATCGAAGGCTGAGAACCACTAGACACAAATTTGTGGGCGAGCTTGCTCGAGTAGTACAGTCTTGCACCAAGGCAATATTTCGAGAGCGCAAGCAGCGTGGTGCAGCAACACAGCAATGTCCCAATGTAGATGCGTCGTCAGAAGCGCATCCTCCGCCAGTCGTGTCACTCGCTCACTGCACTGAGCCTATCTGTTCGAAGAAAGAATGAGAACATCTTCCTAATTCCGCCACGGCCCAAGGTTGAATCGACAATGCACAGACTCCGTTCCTACCCAACCAGCCGCACGCAGATCTGCCTGGAGCAGCTCCTCTAATCGCTCGCTCACACGCCTCCACGTCCTCGCCCGGTCCGCGTCAACCTGGCCTTCAGACTTCCAGTCAAACATAAGACGAGCGGCGACGCACCTTCTACCACAGTACGTACTGGAGCCTGGCAACCAAGTCCAGGTACTGTAGCCTATTAACGTATCAGGCCGGCAGCCAATCGATCGAGGCCAGCCAGTGTGTAGGTGTTCCGCCTCTTCGAATGCTTCTTTCTGCTCTCGGGACATTGAAGGCTCGAAGTAGAGGTCTGAATAGTATAGCAACCTCTGAATAGCGGCTGGTAGCCAGTTGGGGTTGGCTCGAGAGGCAGTCGTTCACTCCTAGAGGTCTTCAGATGTCTTGGGATATGACGGTGCAGGAAGTTTCGGAGAGCCTTGCATGCAGAGCTTTTCAAGTACGCCTGCAGACGCTCTTCGAGTCCCATTCTGAGGCCATAGTGGCTGCTTAGCAAACTTTGACATAGCCACCGTGAAGGGGAAGAGACCAGGCTTCACTTACGAGTAACGATACAGAACGACTCCTTGTCTTCTTCCATCCGGGCCCAGCACACGGCTTTGCGACCGATCTGCCGACCGGCGTAACATCCACTGCGTTCACCCGTACTGGGAGCTATGACACGTTGTTGGAACGCCTTGCCCAGCTTTGTTTGGCGATCTTCGAATGCCATGTTGGTAGGGACAGTGAGCCATGTCCACACCGTGACAGGCTTGTCGACCAACCTCGGGTAGTTAGTGGCTTCTTTACACGGACTGTATGTTCTTTTCTTTGGGCCCACTCCTGGAATTTTCGGTGATCGCGAACAGTTCCGACGGCGAGGTCCAGGCTCTCATAGTACAACGATTGATGCCATAATGGAAGCTTCGGCAAACGCGACGTGCCGCTTGTATATCAGCCTTTTTAGTGAGATGGCTGCATATGTTGTCCACGGTCTCTTGGGGTAAGTGGATGTGTCCGTTGAGTATCGACACATCCATGTTGTGTGCTGATGCATAAGGTTGTGCGGAAGACGGAGTAGATATACGGACCTACAAGTTTCGGAAGCGTGCCTGGAGCCTAATGTGACTCAGCGTGTTGTAGCATATGCGGTATAGTCTGGCTGGCTGTGCCGCACGATCGCAGCTACGCCAAGGTTTCTTACCAGCATTGCCTCGTGTACACCACACGCCGTAATGGAGGCGGCAATGAAGAGACTCCGTTCCTACAATTCCAGCTGCCTGTAGCTGCTCCTCAAATAGCTCGATAGCCAATATGTCTTCTTCGGAGTTTCTGGAGGCGTAGCGCTGAGATTGCAGACCACAGCGCCGATGTCTGTCTTATAGTTCTCCAAAGTAAGTTTCGGAGAGACAGTGAACCATGTCCAGAGAGTGGACGGCTGTTCGTGAGCCGTAGCCAAAGCGTGCGTGTCTTGGTGATGCCCGTCAGCCCTACCATTGATATTGGGAGTGTCATTGGTGGGTGGGAAAAGCTCAGAAGGTCCCGACTAGATGTTGACGATACGGTGACTGGCGGCATGGCAGAGGATACGGCAGACAAGGCGTGCGGACTGGATATCCGATCGTCGGGTCAGACGGCTGCAGATGCAGCCGATAATCTCCTGAGGTAGGTAGACCTGCGTATTGGGCAGCGCTAGCTCTTTCTTGTCAATGAGCGCACCTTGTCAGCCATTCGGATTATGTGTTGATACAGAGGATCCAAACGAAAGAGAGGTTTAATGGTATTGTTGGCTCTGCCATGCACGTGGCACAGCCCTGCCGCCTACATTGAAGACTTCTAGGTGCTTGTCAATACGCACAGCATTGATAACGGGTACCCATTGCGGATCTAATTAAGGACAGCCGATATTCAATACCCGTTCCGCCCGTGGACAGTCATGCTGTAAGCTAATGCACATCACATGCAAAAGACGAAATCCACGAGAAGTGAATGCTACGGGATGGCCCGCTCGAGCCACGTTCCCTTTCGGGAAGCAACGCTGTCGACATCTCACTTCCAGCGCAACATGGAGCGCCGGAAAGTGATTGATTCTGCTCTACCGCCAACATGGTTCGTTCACTCCAGTATCGGTAGGATGTTCACTGCTGATATTCTTTACAGAGCGCCCTCTACAACTCCGCGCTGCGACAAAGCAAGTCCATCCGCGCAGACCTCGATGCCTTCTCCTCCAATCCTGGCGCAAACCCCGTCGCCATACAAGGTCAACTTACAACCTCCCTCACATCTTTCTCTCGCACATTAGACGACTACCAAAAGAACATCGACGTCGAGCTCGTCCCCGAAAAGGCCGAGAAAGGCAAAGACCGCGTCGCCAACTTCCGCACCGAGCTTCTAGAGTACAAGAGCCGCTTCGCCGAGCTCAAGCACGAGCGGGAACAAAGTCGATACGTGGAGGACCGGTCAGAGCTACTGGGACGAAGACCGCACACAAATCAAACACCGGAGAACCCCTACGCGGATGCTGCGATATCTAGCGGAGCAGGCAGAGGAGAGAACGTGAACCCGCTCTTTCGAACCAACAACCGAATTTCCAGCCCACGCAAGGGCAGAATAGCTATAGTTCTTACCAATCACCTTACGGACTTGGGGCAGACGAGGCGAGGGAGAGCCATGCGCTGAAGGAGCAGTCGTTCTTTGGCTCCGCGAATCAGACGCTGGATGAGTACTTGGAGCGTGGGAGAGCTGTGCTGGGAGATCTTGGCGATCAGAGGGAAGTGCTGAAGGGGACGCAGAGGAAGTTGTATAGTGTGGGCACTACGCTGGGCATCTCGGGCGACACCATACGTATGGTTGAGCGGAGAGCGAAGCAAGACAAGTGGATCTTCTGGGGTGGGGTTGTGGTTTTCATTGTGTTTTGCTACTGTGTGCTAAGATGGTTGAGATGATGCACCAGTGTCTCAAGTGCTTTTCGATGGGGTTAGCGAGGCGTTCGGCGTAGAGCCTGAGCGATACGAAGTGCTTGTACCAGCTCACGTTTCTGTCACACTCTTCACTTCGTGGGAATCGTGCGGACTTCTGGCTCCATACTTGGCTTCTTCGCATCCCTTTGAGCGAGTGTCAGAGCCAGATCGACTCTCGGGAGCAAGAAAGCGCGGAGGAAGTGTCGACATGAAGGCTGGAGGAGCCATGGAGGCACTGAGCTGCTGGGATAGGTGGGTCTGCATTCCAACACGGCATCGCGCTTCCAAGCGCAGCTTTGAGGATTGTATGATAAGCATGGCTATGCCAATACAGCCAACCTCTATGAGATGGCGGCGTAACGCTCGCAAGCCTCGAGTATCACTGACGGAGAAGCTTGGCCTCCATTCCTACTCATGCCTAAGTGACCACCGGCACAACCAAACAACTAGCATACCTCCCACCCGTATGCACCACATGCGTCCCACATTTTCATCCTCCGCCTCCGTCAGGATCGTCAACGAAGTCTCGGGAAGACACATATCATGCCCACTGATCCTCAGCATAATCCCCTCACCTTCTGCAAATACCATGCCGATCGGCCAAATCGGGATCTCTAGCTCCACTACAGTACCCTTCGGCTCGACAGGCTTCCGTACACGATGGGTGTACCATAGGTCTTGACCCTTCGACTTACTCCGATCCAGCGAGACAGCATGGGAAGCGCGCAAGAAGCCTTGCGGCCCTAGTGTCTTGGCGACGTTTAGATCATCGACCTGGTCTATGGGGATGGGGCAGGGTAGTTTAAGTGCTGGAGTGGACGGCCTGAGGAGTCGGTTTTGCGGATTTGACAGGCGATATCCAGGTCATCGTGATCTGCGCAAGACACGAAGAGGCGGAGTTTCGACCAGCCGGCTAGCTCTGTGTAGTTGTCGAAAGTGAACGTGAAATCCTACATCGACAGTAAGTATAGGTGGGAGGTATGTCTCGTAAGCGGGGTTGACGGGCTTACAGCGGTAGCAGTGAGACTGTGAGCCTCGTACCCGACTTTCGCCTCTTCCTTCGGCGACTCGGATGAGAGCTTCATGCCCTTCGCATCGAGGTAAAGCTCCTGGAGCCGCTCTCGCGAGCGGGTACTCCTGCTCCGGTCTCTCCAGCACTGTCTTCGCGGGACTGCCATCAGCCTCGAATCCGAGAAGCGAGAGACGCACCGGTGGCGTGTCTCGCTCCCAGCCGTTGTCGACGCCTTTACAGTAGTGGTCGAAGAAGCGCTGGAGGTCGTTGTTGGCGGAGGGGCGGTAGATGTCATGCCCTACCACGACAGAAGTCAGTCTCGATCACGACAGCGGGCAGTAAGTCCGGCAGGCTTACACTCCTGATAAGGATGTACCCTCAACCATTTGGTCTTCGTCTTCGCATCTCGCCATGTCGTGAACATGCCTTGGGTATGAAGCATTGAGCTGCCCAGCATCATGTCAGTAAGAGCTCGCTCCGTCGACGCTACTAGATGGCCACCTTACGAATACGAAGCCAGCAGATACATTGGTATGTTATCGATGTTCTCGACCGGGACCCGTTTCGTCTCCCAGAACTCGTCAAACATCGGTCGTTTGGACGCCATGTCGGGAGTGAACTCCAGCGAGCCGGGTCCTGCCATACCGCCCTTGATCATTGCATGAAACTTCGGGATGTGCGGTCTGCCTCCGCGCATGATCATGTGGCGATAGAGATCCGTGGCGGCTTCCCATGGCGCAATCGCCTTGAGTGCTGGGTGAGACATCCGCGCGGCAAAAGCGACTTGGGCGATCGCTAGCCACGAGTTCCCACTGCCGTATCGTAAGTCTAGAGCCGTGTTGGCCCTTGAAGCCTCAGATGTCATTGAAGAAGACTTACGCCATGCACACTGAGCCATTGCACCAAAGCTGCTTCGATATATAATCGATCACGTCGTAGACATCCTCAGCTTCCTGGAGTCCCCACATAGCAATGTCGCCTTCGGAGTGCCCAGCGCCACGGGCATCAATGTTGAGGATGGCGTAGCCTCTCTCGCACCACTCGGCCGGATCGGAGCCTGTCACTCCCATCAATAACCAATACAAATCATGAGTCTGAGAGCGAAGAAAGGTCTTACTTCAAACTTCTCATACCCACTCGTCCGATCCTTGGCAATGCCCGCCCGATGCGGAGCCATGAAGTCGTAATTCTGCGGGCCCGTCCCGGACTTGCCATACGGACTCCATGGGATGATCACGGGCACAGGTTTGTCGTCGGAATCGACGGGTCTGAAGATGTCGGCGTACAACTTGATGCCATCACGGACTTGGATAGCCTGGTCACGTTCGAAGAGGACGTCGATTGGGAATGCCCGATGGCCTGTTGAACGGACATGGCCTTTTTTCAGGGTTGTAGTACCGGGCTCAAAGCCTTGGTAGTTCCAGTGAGGGTGTTCTGGGGCTGACGGGACTTTAATATAGACGGCATCTGGGAAGAGTTGTGGTATCTTCAATGTCGATGTTTCTGCAAGTTTTGGGTCCAATGGAGCGTCGTAGCTTCTAGACCCATCTACTGAAGCCATTCTACACTTCACTAATGTAATCAATATGTCGTGCAGAGTGCTCTGCGATCACGATAATGCCTGATGGGACTGTTCGCCTAAGCGGGGCAGATTGGGGCTCAGAGCGGAGACGTTGTGGAGAGGTTGTCTCGAACTCCCTGCAGCCCATCCGGTTGGAGTGTTAGGCGAATGATCTATAGACATCAATCTCGCTCGACAAGTTCTCTGGCAGAAGCTACTTCGTTATCATCATTGCCAATCATTCAAGTACTAAACGATGCCTGGTCTCACGCAGCAAGACACTAACGGAGCGAATGGCTATAAGTCACATCTGCAAGTAGATGAAGGCAACGGTAATAGTGGCAACGGACACAATGAGATCGACACTGGCGTCTTGATAGTGGGAGCTGGTCCTTGTGGACTGCTCCAGGCGTATCTTCTATCAAAATTGAACGGTATGTGGTTTGTACATCTGCTTTGGACGCGATAATCGCTCCTAGTACCATGCATGATCATCGAGCGATACCCTTCGCGGCTCGGTGCTCCAAAAGCCCACGCGCTGTCGCCACGATCGCTGGAAATATGCCGTCAAGTTGGTCTAGACACGAATGCGATCCGCAATCTCGGTACACCGCGAGCAGACGCATACTGGGTCAACTTCATCACGAACCTCAGCGGAGAGACCATTGGTCGTCTTCATTACGAGAGAATGGATCCGGCTGTCTTAGATGACACCCCGAAGTAACATCGTTGCTGAAACCCTCGACGAGAGAAGTTACTGACACCAGCAGATGATCCATAACATACCGCAGCCGGTATTCGAACAATTCGTCCATGACCGTTTGCCCAAGAGCGTCTCTATCAAGCGGAATGCATCCTTTGTGTCTTGTGAAAGACACGGTGATGTAACGCAGACGACATACGAGGACCGCGAAACTGGCAACTTCGAGACAATAACGTCGAGATACGTAATTGCTTGTGACGGTGCGAAGAGCAAAGTCCGCTCCTTCCTCGGGATCGAATGTGACGGCGAAGACTCTTGTAAGACGTTGCTGCCTAATACAAGATATTGTCTAATTGATGCATCCAGTTGAAACCATGATGACGATACACTTCAACGCCGACTTGCGACCTGTCCTTGGCGACAGAGTGGGCATGCTCCACTGGAATGCTGATCCGGCGGTGTCCGGGTTCATCATAGGCTACGATCTTAGTGACAATCAAGTGCTGATTAGCGCGATCGATGTGAGTCGCCGAGGAAATGAAAGAATATCGTGCCAGGAGGCTGACGCAACGGCAGCCTGCCAAACACCCTGTAGAGCAGTGGACAGAGGCCGATGCCCGCAGGACCGTACTGGCTGCAATCGGTCAAGAAGTCTCGTTCGACGTACTCAGCTTCAGACCTTGGGTTCTGAGTCGGAAAGTCGCACAGCAGTACCGCAAAGGCAACGTCTTTCTGTAAGTACGCAGCGGTTGATACAATATGGAAGGTCAAGATTACTGACGAGTCGTAGAGCAGGTGATGCCGCTCATGCCTTCCCACCGACCGGTGGATTAGGCCTGAACACTGGCTTGAACGACGTGCACTGTCTCGCTTGGAAGATTGCCGCTGCATACCATGGCTGGGCAGGAGACGAGCTGCTTGACTCGTACGAGTCAGACAGAAGACATCTGGCGCTTGTCAATTCGGAACAAAGCCTGAAGAATGGTAAAAAGATCTTCGGACTGCTGAAAGCACTTGGAACGACAACGGAGGATATTGACGCAGCACGCGAGAATCTCCACAAGGCACTCCACGACCCAGAGAGACGAGCATGGATCGATGACGAGGTGAAAGCGCAGCAGGAGCACTTCGACAACGTAAGCCGGTTGATCCAAGCAGGTACGATATACGTGCGTTACTGACCCCTTCATTAGCTCGAGCTCCACATCGGCTACGTCTATGGATCGTCCGAGGTACCGCCCAATGCCTCTCGCTATACACCCAAATTCGTTGCTGGTGCACGACTTCCCGCATGCATGGATTGAACCACAGTCATCACTATCGAAGACCATGCCGGCATCAATCGATCTCAGCTATGTCTCCGAGCTCGACACCGAAAGTCGAGCTGTACGAAGATGGTCGTCGCTGGATCTCTGTGCATTTGACAGTTTCACCATCATTGCTGCGGACAACCCGCAGATGGTCGACGCTACTCAGGCTGCGGTGCAGCGCCTCAAGCGACCCAGTGTGCCAGTCAAGATGGTCAGGTATCCCACAGATTTCTCGGTGACGTCGTGTGATGCAAGCAAAGACTGGGCACAGTCGATGGGTCTTGAAGCTGGAGGCGCTGTGATTGTCAGGCCCGATCAACATATCCTGGCTATGATTGCGGCCGACACACCGACAGACGAGATTGCGAGGGTATGGAGCGCTGCTATGTAAACATCGTACTTCTTCCGTTCAAGTCGTCATATATATAGTTTGCCGCACCATCTCGCTTCAAAAGGCTTGCCTCTCAATGTTTGCCCGCCTTGCTGCTTCATGTCGTACGGACAAGGCCGAGACTCGGAGAAAGCCGTATACCGTCTCCACGTATCTCAGCCACCGATCTCCGCACTACACTTGAGGGGTAATGCTGGTATCTACAAAGTGCCGTCTGATGCATGGATGTGCTGCCCTGCAGTCTGTGTTGTTTCTTGGCCTGTGAGCCATCAACACAATCCAGCGTCATGAGCACTCATAAGGATGTGCACCTCGCACAGGTAGAGCATCGGGAGGCAGGACGTAATGAACTTTCTGGGCACCAGACCACGGACCGGAACGACGATGGCGAGCACTATACCCTCGGCTCTCGCACGATCCTGGCAATCACCGCTCTAGCCTTGGCCAACTGCAATGCCACGCTGTCGAACACAACCAACACGATCATCAAGTTCCAGGTCGAAAGCGTTGGCGGCGCCGCAGAAGCTAGCTGGATTGCCAATGGTAACTTCCTCTTGACGTTGGCTTGTGCGCCCATCTTTGGGTCTCTTGCGGATCGTATTGGGAAAAAGTGGTTTATCGTCGGCGGCTGCGCTCTAGGCGTTGTAGGCTCGTTCATCAGCTCGTCAGCGAACGATGTCTACACACTGATAGGCGGCAACGTATTGGTTGGGGTTGCGAATGCCGGCTGCATTGTGTCGATAGCGGCCAATCAAGAGATCATACCGAACCGACTCCGACCTTATGCCTTCGGCTTTGCGCAGACCATCAATAGCATTGCTGCAGTGGTCGGCACTTTCCTAGCTGCTGCTTTCGCGGAATCTGCCACCTGGGCTTGGAGTTACCGCTTCAATGGCATCGTCTATGCAATCTCTGGTCTACTGGTCTTCCTCACGTATCATCCACCACCAACAGCAATCCGGCGATCAGCTTCCTTGAAGGAACTTTTGCTTGGCGTTGACTATGTCGGGATGCTGCTGCTTGCTGGCTCTCTCGCCTTGCTTGTTGTTGCTCTGACCTGGGGCGGAACCACATATGCATGGCACTCTGGAACCATTGTTGGTACTCTCGTAGGTGGGTGCGTAGGTCTTGCCATCTTCGGTATCTACGAGTGGAGGCGCAGTGCATCTGGCGCCCTACTGGACCACCGACTGTTTGAGAATTACAACTTTCCCATATTGTGCTTTGTGTGCTTGATCGACGGCATGCTACTCCTGGGCATCAACGTGCTGTACGCGCAGGGAGATCCCGGCTCTCTTCGATGCCGACGCAATCAGGATTGCTGTCATACTCAGTCCATACCTGATCACATCCACTGTTGGCTGCCTTCCAGCAGGCTGGATAATGGGTAAGACGAAGTCGTACAGAGTGCTGTTGATTGCTGCCTTGTTGTGGTGCAGCCTATTCACAGGTACGTTTGATGGAGCTAGTCGGCCACGTGAAACCGGCAATTGCTAACGCTGCTCAGGACTCATGGCTCTGATCACTCCAGCACGCTTGCACTGGGCTCTCGCATTTTCTGCATTGTTCGGCATCGGAACCGCCGTCACGACCGTCATTCCGATAGTAGCCTTGTCCTTGTCTGTGCCCTCCTTCTTGCTCGGTACGGCTGGGACTCTCAGCATTTCGGCTCGTGCACTCGGCGGCATCGTCGGGATCACTATCTTCACGGCCATATACGACAACAAGTTTGCGACGCACCTTCCCCAGCATGTCTCTATGGCCCTGAGTAGAACACAAGATCCACAAGTGCTGATCCCGGAAGTGCTGAAGGCGTTAGCGTCTGGAGCTCCGCCACCGGTCGCCTTAGCCATGGTCAAAGGTCTCCCATCCACACTCATAGGTCCGGTGCTGGAAGCCGTCGCGACTGCATCAGCGGCATCTTGGGAATTTGTCTGGGTTGCCATAGCGTGAGTCATCTCCTCAGACTGGTATTGCGCGGGTACTGATGGGCTTGTGCAGGTGTATCGTCCTCGCTAACGCTATCAGCTGCTGCTTCCTGAAGTCAGTCAAAACCGGAATGACCGCTCATGTGGAGTCTGCCCTGGAGTATAGTGACGTCCGTGAGCAGCAGCTGAGCGGCAAGCCCGGGCTCTAATGCCAGGGCAAGGGTCTTTGAAAGAACTCGTTGCCGACTATCCCACACGCGACGTGCTCTAAAAGTGTGCTCAAAGTTGGCCATACGCCTAGAATGAGACCTCCCTGCTGCGAGAAACGCCTGGTGCTCTCAGACGCTCATTTCCATCTAGCAAAACCCGTCGCGAACGTAATAGCAGATTGAGGCCTTCGTCCTTCGAGATGCGGCGGTCGGCAGTGAATTCTGTCACTCGCCCTTGGGGGTCGAGTATGGAACGATCGACCTTTTGAGGCCAAGATCTCGAAAGGGAACACTCGTCTTGTGCAGACTGCGATCGATGAGACTGTTATCACTATAGCGACTCTTCGAGAAAGCATGCGATTTATCGCTATGACCCGAGTGCATCTGGACTGTACGTCCGACAAGAGCTTCTGCTCCGCCTCCATTGCCCGCGAAATGACCGGCGACAGGCGCGCTCAAGACACCCGGGTCGCACGAAGCGGCTACGAAGCCATCGCAATCTGCTCTTCAATATCTCTGGTGCAATCCACATACTTCCCACGTAGCTTTCGGGCCTTCCCTGACGCTAGATATACGCAAGTCCATGACGGTAGCGAGACGTCGAAATGCGGCCGCTTCGCACCAAGTTTCTCCATGTGCTCGATGATGTACGGCGCTTCCTTGCGAGTCTTTTCCGGAAAGCCGGTCGTATGCAGCGAGGTCTCAATCTCCCCTGGATGAATACTGAACAGCGAGATGCCTGGGATTGTCAGCGCAAAGATCGCAGCAGTACATGATCGGAACGTCTCACCATTCTGGTCGAAGTCGAAGTCAATCTTCTGCGTTTGATCGAGCTCATTCTGCAGGCAGGCAGCGAACCTCGTGATGCCGGTCTTGGCAGCACCGTACCTGTTCGCAACGTCAGTCAAGGGTTAAAGGGATGAAGCATCTGTCACTGTGCGTACGCTGTCGTCCAGGGAAGGTCCTATGGTTCAACTTGTCAGTCTGTGTTTTGCTCGGTCCAGTGCTGTCTGAACTTACAGCTATCGCCGCTCTGGAAGAGGTGTAGATGATCGTTCCGCTGTTTCGCTTCCGCATTTGTCTAGTGCTCCTGTCAGTACACACTGTTTAGTAAGGGCTGAGTAACGTACGGAAGGACGATTCGAGTCAACTCGGTGGGGGACTTCAAGTTGATCTCCAGCGAGTACCACCTGCGTTATGATCAGCCCACGACTTGTGTGAACGATATGAGCAGACATGGGATGCTCACCAGTCGCTCGGTTCGGTCATAGTGAACGGCATGAACGCTTGTGATCTGTCAGTGCTGTTACCCTCACGATCCTTGAATTCGCTACTCACTGTTCGTTCCGGCATTACATACGAGGACATCTATCGGACCGAGCTGGTCGTTGACCTGAATCCACTGTCAGCATCATGAGGTCGTTCTGATGATCTATTGACGTACTTTGGCGACCAGGCTCTCCAATTCTGAGAGCTTACAGCCGTCGGCGGGGACGCCAATGATCTTGACGTCCGGATGTGCAGCTTGTAGCTCTTTGGCTGTAGCGTCTACCTCCGTGGCATTCCTTGCGGTAATGGCTGTCACGTCGGCCGTCAGATCGAATCGGTCGAGGTCAGGTAAAGATCCTTCCGAAGACTTACCCACAGAGTATCCAGCCTCAGCATAAGCTTCAGCCATACCCTTGCCTATCCCTCGTCCAGAGCCTGTGATGAGAGCAACTTTGCCTTTGAACGCATCTTGGAACTGCTCGGGCTTGATGGCCGGATAGTCATGAGCTGTCTGACGTAGGGTTGCTTGCATCAGACCTGCAGGCGGTGCAGTGACATTCCCCGGTGGCGGCATATTGGCTAACTTTGGGAGTTTTGATTGTTACCTGGCCGAGATCACATCAAGAGCGAGAGATGTATAGTCGCTGGTCAAAGATGTACCAAGGTAGCTCCCGCAGCCGGACCAATGCAACATCCGCGATTGAACAGAGACGTCCCCGCGGTCCCACAATAATTGATTTCTCTTTCCTCGTCTCCTCCTTCGTCCTCGACATCTCCACCTCGACTTGTAGGCCGGGGTTATGGAGACACATTGCCGGCAGATGATGCGGCAAGGGCGGTGAGGATCTACGAGCGAAAGTCAAGAAGGCCTCAGTGTAAAGCAACAGCTTCCGACGAAAGCGAGGAAGAGGACAGATCTACAGTGTCAACACTGTGAACGGTGCTTCTCAAAACCTGAACACCTTCGCGTACGTAGTGACCCAGTAGCAAGCGATATGACCGACGCTGACTAGGGTTTCCTTCAGAGACACGCACGTGTGCACACTGGCTCACAGCCCTTCCCCTGTCCAGTGTGGGACTGTGACAAACGTTTTAGTCGTCCCGACTCGCTTGCAAGGCATCGCAAAACTCACATAAGACAGTATGATAACAGTGACGTGGCTAGGGTAACACAGCAACAGGTGCTGGCAGACACGCCACATGACTTCTTACCAGATGGCTTCTCGGTCGGCATCGATGAACGGGAAGCAGCAGCTGCTGGCCTTGCTGGAGGCCAAGGCATGCTCTTCCCGACGCCTCAAACAGCGGATAACACCTGTAGTGAGCTTTTGACTGGCAACGAAAGCAATGGTGTGCTGGCATGGCCAGAGTCTGAAGACATATTCGCCTGGCTGACGTCGGACCCATGTCAGTGGGGCACCGATAATCAGCCTCCATTTTCAGATATGTCTTTGCTGGTCGCTGGGGACGCACAAACAAACGAGGATTCACAAGGCAACGCGGCTTCGACACGAGCCCATCAAGCCATGCAACGTATGAATAATCTTCTTCACGATCTGTCGTTCAACTTGGCAAAGGAGATCGAGTCTACAGGTGTGACATCTGAGTTTTTAGATACCTGTCTTGGCTGCTTTTTCGACCGCTTCCATCCAGTGTTTCCGGTCATGCATCAGCCGACCTTCTCCTGAAAGACTGCGCCCCAACTTTGCTCTTGAACATGATAGCCCTTGGCTCTCTATTCGTAGCGAGCGACGGCGCCATAGCAAAGGGTGAAGCGCTCTGGAGGCTTGCGCATACCGCTGTTGCAACGTCCTGGCAGACAATGCTCGAACAGCAAGAAAATGGCCAACAAGCGATTGACGGACAGAGTGCAGGTGCGCAACTGGTCATGACGGCTCTGCTAGGGCAGTCCTACGCCGTCTTGTCCGGCAGCAAGTCACTAAGGCTGACCAGCCAGGTCTTCCATGGACTTGGCTTCTATTGGGCGAGACAATCTGGCATATGTGTGCCTGCGCCACACGTAGCCCTGCCTACCGCCAATGCGACCGCTGAAGTCAAGACAGCCAGGTGGAAGGCCTGGGCAGCTTTAGAGGTGCAGAAGAGGGCGCTTCAAGGTCACTACATCCTCGATGGCCTCATCGCACTTTCATCCGGTCTTCCGAATAGCGTACGACATACTATCAACAACATGAGACTTCCGTGTAGCGACGAGGCGTTCGAGGCCGGCTCAGCGGATGCCTGGTTTGCTGCTGTGAGCCGCGAGAGCGCCTCGAACCAGCTGACAATTCGTGAACTCCTTCTCGAACTTTTCAATCTCGATCAGCCTTTCGTTCTTGTACGCTCATCACGTATGACGACTCTACTGCTATTGGAGGCCATCCAGTCTCTGATTTCCGAGACACACAATGCCGAGGGGCCGTCAGTGGGTATGCCCAATAAAGCCGCAATCAACGAAGCGTTATGGCGACTATACCACACCCAAATTGCTCGCGATAGCATACTGGACGCCGAAAGAATTCAAGTCTCCATCAGATGGCACTTAACATGCATCAGTATGCTGGCACAGCCGAGTAGCCTGGCCCGCGCTCTCTATCAAACGTACGGCGTCCAACAAACGCTCTATGGCCATGCTAAGCTACCCGCTGATATGGTCTTTGATGTTGTTGGATGGAGCCAATCGTCTGCCGCGCGGCGCGCTGTGCTCCATGCCCTCGCAGTATTGGATCAGATGCAACAGTTATCCCTCGGCAAGGCCCAGGCCTTGCATCTACCACTTGCGCTCTATGTCTCTGCACAAGTCCTCATAGCCTACAACACCGTCAACAACGGTCAAGTCCCGCAGCCAAGACGGGTATGCTGGCGCTCTGTTTGCATTATGGACGGCAAAGTGGCAGTTCCAAGCTCTTCAGACCACACCAGTGACGGGAACTGTACGGGCACCTTTCTGAGTAGTGGTGCGCATCCCTCCGAAGCTTGTGTCCTGCATCGCAACCTGAGAAGGGATATCAACACTCTGCAGACGATCCTCGAATCTTTCACCTCGACTTGGGGAGTATCGAAAGAGATGTCTCTTGGTCTGCGTTCGCTCACGAGCATGATGCGGCGGAGCGGATGAGACAGACAACTGCCGTGACCTGGTCCACCGCATTGCTTCATGAGTCGTCGGTCACATAGTCGAGACCTGAGCCGCCGAAAAAGCTCAAGTCCTGCTCCAGCAGACCCATTAATGAGCCGTTACCTTGATGCCAACCGAGCAAGTAGCTCGCATCGAATTGACCATTGTTTAACATCGCAGTCTCTCCGCCGAATCCATTGACCACTGGAGCTGATGGAGGTGCAAAACCGATGGCCGCGAGATACTCGTCAATATTGTCGCTTATTGGTGGCCCCATGGACTCGCCCGTAGGCCGGGTGGCATTGCCATGGTCCAAGTTCAGGTCCTGCTGGTCTGCCTCCTGGGCTTTCGATTGCACATACAGGTCTGCCACCTTCTGAAATACATCGCACAAGCGGTACATCTTCGCGACGCCATCGGAGAAGTGACTCAAGGACTTGAGCATCGCCACAAAGTCGGCTAGCAAGCAAAGGTCTTCGTGCGCTGTAGTCGGATGCCCAATAACGTGCGTAAAAGTCACAGTGAATGGTGTGAGCGGCGCTTTTAGTAGCGTCCAATGACAATGGCCTGACCAGAGATAGTCTGGTAGGTCTTTGTGCTTCCTTCTTGCTTCGATGTTCAACGAGAGCGCTTCGCGAGCGGAGGCTAAGGCTTGGGAATGTTCGCTATAAACGGAGGTCGTCGCATGTTGGACCAGGGCAAGGGTGCTGTAGTGCATGATCGAGTCGGAGCTGATCATAAGATCGTGGAAGCCTGGAAGTTCAGCAAGACCATCCGCCGGATTGGTTGCAGTCTTCAGACGGTCATCCAAGGCTTCTTCAAGCTCGCCGATAATTCTTGATGCTCGCTTGGATCGCTCACCAACAGTCTGGCCTAAAGCCAGCGGGCTATAGAGCTGCTCAACCACCTCACACTGCAGCCTGGCGATCACGATGCAGTACCGAAACGCGTCGGAGAAGCTGCTAAATACCATCGAAGTGTGCGTTAGCATGGGCACAGTGATGTCGTGGTCTCGGATAGCAGGTGCATGTCCGAGGCGAATAGCGAAGCTGGTATTGACCCAGTATACCATCCAGAACAGCAACAGCTTGTTCTGTCGCTCCGTATCATTGTCGTGCTGCAAAACGGTGGCGCGGTGGTATCCGAGTGAGATCACGATGGATGCCGCAGTAGTGCTCAACGATAGAGCAAGGTAAGGCTTGCACAGCTGGATGGCAACTCCGGCCTACGATAGGTCAGCCTCCTTGTGGTCCCGCCTTGCTAACGTCTCCAAACTCACAGCTATCGTCAGCGCCGAAGCAGTCTCATGAGTTGCAGGCAGTAGGAGCCGAAGCTCGCGGACGGTATCTTCGAGCTCCCTTTGCGAAGAGTTTGGTAAGAGCTTGACACCTTCGTGCGAAACCCTGCTGGGAAGACAGCCCGCCGTACTCCGTGCATAGATTGAAGAGTACACCGAAGACCAAGATGCGTGTTACCGTGCTGCACTCATTGCGTCGAGTGAACACGCTTGCGCATTTATCTCTCAGCGAACTCGTGGTAAGCCCGTAGCAGAAATTGAGGGTCATGCAACCTGAGCCTTGATGTCAGTCCTCTTGTTCAAACGGACGGCGGACTTAAAGCTTACTGTCGGCCTTTTGCAGAATTTCGTCGATCTCGGCCTCAGACGGGGCTTCTATAGCGTTGTTTGCCTGCATTGACCCGCAGGAGTGTATGATTTCCGGAGAACCTGAGCTGTCATTCATCTTGCAGACCATTTCCTTCAGGGACCGGAGGGCGACGGCGAACTCTGGATTGAGCGATGTTGCCGGTATACTATCGACTGCCTGATCGATCTCTTTGTTGGCGAGTAAGGCGTGCGATGTCGCGGTGGCGTCATGCATGTCAAAGTGCGTTGACGCACCTAAACCCAACGCATCTGCGGTTGACCCGGCGATAAGACTTCTGTTGGAAGTTGGTCCAGAGCCTGTGGGCAGCCGAAATGAATCTTTCGCATCCCGTTTCGGCGAATACCCTCTGCTCGCGAGAGACCGCTGGAGTAATTCTTCGATATTTGCCAAGCGGCCCTCAATGCGGTCAATCTTCTTCTCACTAAGCCCAAACCTGGTAAGCTGAGATCGATAGTCGGAATGGTTCTCGACATACTACTGTTTCGAAATGATCACTCGAGATCGTGGCTCGTCTTCCTGGCCACTTTTGGTCGTCCGGCAGCCTGGGAAGTGTGAGCAGCCAAAAGGTGGAGTTGTAGACAGTTCATGGCGTACTCAACCCGCTACTTTTGCAATGAGAACAGGGCGAGCCTTTGTCGCACTTGACCTTGCGTGCTCGGCAGGCATCGCACTACCCTACTGTTAGATGACATGGAATACGGCGCTCGTGTTGGAGGGCTCACAGCGCGCTGAGTGGCCAAAGTGCCGGGTTGCCTGGTATGCGACATCTGTCCGAAGGTTCCAGGCTTCTCAGACCATGTTCATGTCATAGCTCGTATTCAAGGGCGAGGAAGAAGACTCGTTGCCAATCACACGCATCTCAAAGGACCTTGTCCTGCTCGTCTACTCGTAAGTGGTATACTTAGACAAGCAAGGACTGGTGGGGAAGTATGACGTTTCTCGCAGTATGATAGTCTTCTCTGGGACCTACGTTCGACCTACGGAAACATGCTTAACGCTCGTTGTCCACGCAGTCCTTCATACCTTGAGCATTGTGACGCAAACAGTTCGGCGTCCGCGGCACCCGCAGACCACGCTAGGACGCATTCTTCTATGATCGGCGTTACTCGACTTCATCCTTCCATGTCTCGCCCATACGTGGCAGATGAGGACGCACACCCACCCGTTGACTCGAGTGATCCGAGTGGCTCATCTTCCTGCGCGCGCGATCACACGAGCACGGATCAATGCTGAAAGCCTTTCGCTGTCTGCATAGCCGCCAAGCTCCCCTTCCCATCATGTCGTTGACACAAGTCGGGTTGCCTGGGCCGGGAGTGCTATATCATCTGTCGGCGTCCGCGGCCACCGCCTATGCAAGCATCTCACAAGTGCTGCAGTATATCTACGAGCGGAACGACATGGCTTACCCTACTCACTATTTGCGCCTCTTTCCATCTCATCGTAATCGCAACCCAAGTCGCCAGCCATGACAGCAGAAGATGAGGCACTTGACCATGACAGCCAGAATGAACCCAATGAAAAGCAATCCGCTGGCCTTGAGAGCTTTACGGTAAGGTCATGCTCCGTGGACAGCCTGCCATTGTGCTGACTGTATATGTCGCAGCGTATCTTCCATTATGCCGACAGATTCAGCTGGACGCTCTACTCAATTTCGATTGCCGCCGCTATTGCGGCCGGTGCCACACTACCACTGATGAACATCGTCTTCGGCCAGTTCGTCACGACCTTCACGACCTTCGCGACAGGCGACGTCAGTCCCAAGCAATACATGCATACGGTCGATCACTTCACGTTCGTCCAACCTACCTCTCGGACTGCTTCCTTGCCGTGCACATGTAGACTTACGCATTGACACAGGCTATACTTCCTATACCTCTTCGTTGCCAAATTTGCCCTAGTCTACATACATACCGTATGCTCCTCTATTGCAGCCATCCGCACGACGAATGCTCTCCGACTGGACTTCTTGCAGAGCCTCCTCCGCCAGGATATGAGCTTCTTTGACTCCAAGGCTGCGGGCTCCTCGTCTATCAAAGTCACCACGAACGGCAACCTCGTTCAAATGGCATCTCCGAAGCTCTCGCTCACAGTCCAGAGCTTCTCTACCTTCGTCTCGGCATTCATTGTCGCCTTCATCATACAGTGGAAGCTTACCCTCATCACTATTGCCATCGTTCCCTTCGTTATCATCGTTACTGGGATTTGCATCGCCATTGATGCGAAGATGGAGGGTAAGATTTGGCCATTTTACTCGCAGGCGGGTCTACTTGCAGAAGAGGTTTTCTCCAGCATCTCGACCGTGCATGCATTCTGGCTTCAGCCGTTCATGTCGAAGCGCTACGACACTTTACTTGCAGGTGCTGAACGTGAAGGCATGAAGAAGTCGCCAACTCTTGGCGGCATCTTTGTGTGCAGTACTTCTGTATACACGCAGGGTATGCGTTGGCATTCTGGCAAGGCGTTCGATGTATGCCTCCGGCGAGATCCGCGAGCCTGGAGACATCGTCACGTAAGTAACATTGGCTTCAAGCGCCTTGTCCGCTACTGAACAGTAAGCAGTGTTGTCTTCGCATTGATCGTTGCGGCGACGACGATGATGCAAATCGCCTTCTCCCTTTTGGATGTCTCAAAGCCACTACGGCTGCACATGAGTTGTTCCATACCATTGACAGAACTTCAGCGATCGATCCTATGGCCGTTTCGGGCCTAACACCTGCCCATTGCAATGGAAATGTTCGAATTCAAAACCTTAGATTCGCCTACCCATCCAGACCAGATAGTCACGTTTTCGATGGCCTCAACCTCACATTCCTGCCAAGAAGACTACAGCCCTTGTCGGTGCCAGCGGCTCGGGCAAAAGCACTGTTGTAGGACTCCTGGAGCGCTGGTACGATCAAGCGGAAGGCACTATCATGCTGGATGGAGTTGATCACCGCGAGCTCAATGTTCGTTGGCTACGGACGAACGTCGCCTTGGTACAGCAGGAGCCTGTTCTATTTGCTGGTACAATCTTCGAGAACGTCGCACATGGGCTGGTTGGAACTCCATACGAACGAGCCTCCCAAGAGAAGCAGATACAGCTCGTACAAAATGCATGCAAGGACGCCTTTGCGCACGACTTCGTCGAACGACTACCTCAACAGTACTTCACGCAGATTGGCGAGCATGCCCGAATGCTCTCCGGTGGGCAGAAGCAGAGGATTGCCATTGCCCGAAGTATCATCTCTAATCCAGCCATACTCCTTTTGGACGAGGCCACGAGCGCTTTAGACACGAAAGCGGAGAGCATCGTACAGAAAGCGCTCGATCACGTCAGTGGCAACCGTACTACCCTGGTCATCGCCCATAAGCTCTCCACCGTGCAGAAAGCCGATAGCATTGCGGTGATGTCGCAGGGCAGTGTCATCGAACAGGGCACTCACGGCGAGCTAGTTGAACGAAATGGGGCTTATGCTCGGCTTGTCCGCGCACAGAATCTCGAGCAAGCTGCGGAGAAGTCTTCCAGATCCCACCGAAGGAAAACAGACGATAAGTCAGGAATGGGATCACGCTCTCCAGGCAAGCCTAGTCAGAAGATGACGAAGCCGGCTGCTGCCGAAGATAAGGAGGTCAAGGACCCAGCGAAGAAGGCGAGGCGAACGAGACGATGGGCTACAGCTTGCTGTGGTGTCTCTACCGTCTCGTCAAGGAGCAGCCCGATCTGTGGCCTCTGTATTGCATTGTCGGCATTGTGTCCTGCTCGGGCGGTGAGTGACCCCATACCCATGAGGGTCGGCTGCTGCTGACACAGACTGCGAGTAGGTGGTACGTTCCCAGCGGAGGCCGTGATCTTCTCACGAACGTTCAGCGTGTTCCAGCTGCAAGGCCATGCAATAGTTCAACGCGGCGACTTCTGGGCTTTGATGTTCTTCGTAGTAGCGCTCGCGAATCTTGTGCTCTTCTTCACGCTCGGAGTAGTCTCAAATATGATCAATCAGGTGCGTGGGCTCTGTTTGAGCGTCAGGTCGCAAACAGGCCTACTGACTTCTTGCTACAGAAAGTGACTGCAGATACAGGCTCGAGACCTTCAACAACGCGACTAAGCAAGAGATCGCCTTCTTCGATCAGGAGCACAACGCCACGGGAGCCATTACATCTCGGCTCTCGACTTGTGCTACTGATCTCCAGGAGCTCCTGGGCGCTAATGCTGGCCTCATGCTGGATAACATCGTTACCGTCACGGCGTGCTCCATTCTGAGCATCGCCTACGGGTGGAAGCTCGGCTTGGTGTGTGTTTTCGGTGCACTCCCGCCTTTGCTGCTCGGTGGCTACGCTCGCATTCGTCTCGAAAGCAAGCTACAGAACGCCGTCGGCAGGCAATTCGCGGGCACGGCCGCTCTGGCTGCGGAGGCTATTGCGGCAATCCGTACGGTTGCATCGCTGACGCTTGAGCATACTATTGCTCGGGAGTATGAGAGAAGACTCTCAGCTGTAGCATTCAAGTCGACGAAAGCTCTCGTCTGGACTATCTCTGGTACTCGTTGACGCAATCCGTCAACTTCTTGTCCATGGCTCTGGGCTTCTGGTGAGCAGCACACCACCCATTTCAGCCCTCATATGGAAGGAAAGCTGACAGGTGCAGGTACGGTGGCAAGCTGGTTTCCACTGGTGAATACAGCACCGAGAAGTTCTTCGTCGTCTTCATGGCCGTCATCCTGGGTGGCGAGAACGCCGCTCAGTTCTTTCCTACACGACGAGTATCACGAAGGCAACAGTAGCAGCGAATTATATCTTCTGGCTCCGCAATCGC
>JADPVV010000051.1:0-18117 GCA_016097615.1 Eucalyptus dawsonii
CACAGCACTCACATCAAGGACCTAAGAATTTCAGCCCTGCAAGCCCTCGCTTGCCATTAGTCTGAAGGATCACCAAGCTTGTATCAGCCACGACATTGGTACGCTAGCGCCTATATTCGTGCGGAGGCCATGACATGGTTTTACATCGTGGCGGAGACATATAGAAATGCATACTGCTTGGCAATTCGTCGAGAACTACGCATCGTTTCGTCCGAGACCGGGAGAGGGATTCGTATCATTGCATTCGCGACGTATGTCTCCCCTCGGCTTTACGCAGAACACTTCGACGATGCTGACATTCTGACCAGTTGCATACAATTATGTCGCCCCAAGCTGAAGATACCCGTGGGCTACTTGGTCCAAACAGGCTGCGGCGTCACCATCACGGACAGCCAACACCCACTTCAGCGGTTCCCGTACCACAGCCTCGCAGTCCCCTACTTCCAGACCGCCAACACCGGTCGATCTGGTAACGCAGCACAACAGCGGTATAGCCGAATGCAAGATCCTTCGCAACGTCCTCAAAATGGCAGCAGAAGCCGACTCGATCAAGACCGCCAACTCGCTTAACGCGCCAGCAAGACATTGCCGATCTGGAAACCTGGTCGCGTGCTTTCGTCGACGCCATCAACTCACGAGACTTCGACAACCCTGTCTTCGGCCTGGCCAGTCCGAACTTCGAAGCCGGAGTCGTCGACGTCTTCCTCCTACCAACACGCCGGCCGCTCATCTCGCCAAGTTTCGACAGATGGCTGAGGAGAATCCCGAGTACCACATGCATCTGGATGATGTCAGCACGGACGTGGACGACAGCGGCAAGTACGCTAAAGTGTACTTGACGATTAGAGCCACGGGTAGACCGGCGGGTTTGACGAGGGAGGCCCTCGGAGTGTTGACGTGGAGGAAAGATGAGAGCGGATGGTGTTTGATTTCGCATGAGAGCATGCGTACTTTCGTCGTCTGACCTCTGCGGCAGACCAGGCACTGCAGGCTGTCTGGCTGGTGAGGTATGTACAATGTTGTATATAAGTCCCTCTATCTTACACATACTATCAGTCTACGTAGCAGGTATCGTCGTCGCAACGACGCAAATGGCCCGCAGCGATAGACTCTTCGACGAAACAAGCTTGAGTAGCTCGCAAGCAGCCGCGCCAGCGCACGCCTTGTCTGCATCTTGGAGCTCCTAAGAGCGGAAGCGCGGTGACGACCGCCCTCGAAATCCCAGAGTCCACTCGGGAAGAGCTAGCTGCGCGGATGCGACAGCTTCCAGCACAAGCACTGCAGCTGACTGCAGTGGGCTCCATTTATGTACAGTCTTTGTAGAGGCCAAACGCTGTGCCGAAAACATTCCAGTCGTTCATTGCGCAAGCAAGCTACTCGCGTGGTCCTGCCTCCCGGATGCGGCACAGTGGTATGACTCACGTCAGGCTCGGGCAAACCGCAGGTACAATGAAGTGATCCGGCATCGCGTGGTACCACTCATGAACCGTTCCGAACGACGGGAAATCCGGGAAGCCCCTTCCATTCGTTCCCCTAACGGTACAGCTGCAGTGGAAGAGAGCCAATTTCACAAGCTCGTGGCGAGTGTCCAAAGTCTCAAGTAGGCTCCGCGACGTAATCAGGTGCAGGCCGTGCAGCCTCAGTGTCTGCCTTTGAGTAGCCTCCTCAGCGAACTAGCCTGCTCCTTCTGTGTCGTGCCAGTCGACTCGGGCGAGAATGAAGCAGGCACCTGTCCTAGCGACTTCCGCCGGCTGCGTTCGCCCTCGGAGCTCTGGCCAATCGTAGAATTTGAGGAAGAGTAATTGAGCTGCTGCTGCTGCTGCTGAGGCTGCATGTTGCCTTGTTGCATGTTGCCCTGTTGCATGTTGCCCTGTTGCATGTTGCCCTGTTGCATGTTGCCCTGTTGCATGTTGCCCTGTTGCATGTTGCCCTGTCCGCCAGAATCTGGCTGCTGCCCAGAGAAGTCCCAATCTGGTCGGTTCGGGGCGCTGCGTATTTGCGGCGCGGAGGCTTGATTCTTCAGATCCCTCGCGCTCGGCTTTCTGGTGTATTGTCTGCCTTGCTCAGGTGATGTCGCATTCGGATTTCTGGCGTAGTTTCTGTCTTGCTCAGGTGATGCCGCATTCGGCCTCTTGGCGTAGTGTCTGTCTTGCTCAGCATGATACATGCTTCTCACGCTGTCTCGCACATCGCGTAGGCCTCCGGGCGCACTCGGGTTGTTGGCGTAGTGTCTGTCTTGCTCAGGTGATGTCGCACTCGGCTTCTTCGCGTAGTGCCTGTCTTGCTCAGCGTGATACATGCTTCTCACGCTGTCCCTCACATCGTGCAGGCCTCCGGCCGCAGCTTTGAGGTTGCCCAGAGCGCTCGGCCGGGCTGCTGCCGGGTCTGCCGTCTCTGGCTGAGTCGAGAGGGCGCTCCTGTCACTCAATGCTCTAGACTCGCGAATGGTGACCAGAGGTCTTTGCCTCTTTGACTCTGACGGCTCCGCCTCTTGCTCCTCGCTCGCGGCCTGCAGGTGTTGGAGCTCTGGCGGAGCCATACCTCGGAGTGCTGGGTGTACGGCGGTTGGTGTCGTTGCTCGGTCGGGACCTAGGAATCGTTGCTGCGGAGCCTGAGGCGTGACAGGTGATGTTTGCGCGACATGCTCGCTGCCATAACCCGAGTCCGACGTTGACTCTGCATTTGGTCTTGACTCTGGGTTTGGAGACGCTTGCCGACTACGGGACGTCGTGGTGGTGGTGGTGGTAGTGGTGGTCGTCGTCGTCGTTGTCAGACGGCTTTCGTCCTCGTCTTGACCCATTGTGATGAGGTAATGTGGGCTGCGGTTGGTGAAGATCTGTACAGGCGCAGGCTGGATACTATGGCATGAAACGAAAGCGACAAGGTTTAGCAATACGACTATATACAGTCTTACTTTACGTCGGACAGAATAGACTTTCAGGAACAAATCAGGTCCTGCGCAAGACTGGGAGTTGGCAGATTCACTAACATCACCGAATGACGTCGGAAATAGGGCAAATCAGCCGAGCTGTCCCTCTCTTCTCCACCTCTTCTCCAACATCCCTGAAACTGGAACCAGGTCGTTGGGAGTCCCGAACGCTTGCACGCAGACAAGAATAGTAGCCGGAGGACGCTGTTGGCGAAGCGCAAACTTAAATGGCAAGGTAGCTGATGCCCAAGAACCTGTGATTCACACTATCCCAACACGACACCGAACTCTGCGAAGATCGACCTCACTTTCATGCACATGTTCGAAACCCCAGGCGATCACACTACAAGGGGAACGTTCTCCCACATCGTATCACCGGCTTCCTCGACCTAAAGTAGCCCCGTGGGCGCGCCGTGGGCACAAGCACGGCTCAAAGTCAGATACGTCCCGGCCTTGAAGGGAGACGAAAGTCCCCGTTCCCCCAGTCTCTTTGTCAATCCCTCTCCTTCTTACCTACATAGCAAGCTAAGCGATATAGAGCTAGCATGAAGCACCATAGAGCGTGCCTACGGTGTCGAAGGAAAAGACGAGGGCTCGGGACCCGTCCATCAACAAGATGACCGGCAATTGCTGACTATTTGCCGTAGTGCGACTTGCAACATCCAGCTTGTAGTAGCTGTATGTGACATATTTACCGAGGCGAGGGCCATGTCTCTCCTTGCCTCGAGCTCGTGTCTCGTTCGGGTGTCGAATCGTCAGGATCGACTGCAGACCATCACGCAGCTCTTCGTCTCACCAGTGACAGCAAGTGCTACGACCACGCAAAACTTCTGAGTTCATGCGGATGCCACACGGTTCATCGACGGAGCTTGGCCTAGGAAGGCGAGAGCGAGGCGCAAGCGTCAGGCATGTGGACCAGGCATCCGCGCATATATGTCCTTGGAGGCATACAGTCATCCTGTGCCCAGCCCCCTCCATCGTGACCGCATGCAGAGGGCTATCGAGAGAGTCTTGCTGGACTGGGTCATGTACCTTGCTATACTGAGAGGATGTATCCGGGCTACCTTCACTTCACCGCTGAGCTTTACCACAGCAGTGCTTCGAGTCCGCTTCTACGCTCGGCTGTGGAGGCCCTGGCCTTTCACTGGGCTTGCCTGCTGCTTTTTCACGGTTGTCTGATGGATGCATCCAGATATGGCGGTCGAATAGGCTGTTAGCAAAGTCAGACGTCGGATGGGAAATGGTTAAACGAAGAGGTGGCATCGGGGAAGCAGTTTGCCACCAACATACTGCAGGCGGTGCCGTTCCTGCTGAGCCACGTTTCCAAACCCCCTGTCCCGGGCAGCCTTCGTGCACTTCGGGCTGGATGCTGGCAAGGCCTTTCTTCCTTTTCCCGCTCTCCATCGTGGCAAGCAGCTCGTCGGCCACTGCCAGGCAGATGGACTCCGCAGGGAACGTGAGAAGGTGGTTGTAGAATGAACACCGAGTCGGCTAGTCGTTCCTGTCTACCGCTCACATGTCCATCTTTATGGGCTTTTTACGACGGAACATCAGACTGTCCCAAACCCCGAGAATTCCATTGCGTCTTAACTTCACTCATCATGATGCAAGAATACATCGAGCTCAGTGCTTTAAAGTTTCGAAGCTACAGAGCAAACGCGGGCTTTTTTTTGGCAAGCGAAGAGTGAAGGACGCCAAACACAGGAATTAACAACTCCCCTTTCGATCTTGTAAAGACCACCCTTCGCGACTCACCATGTCTGACAACTCGGATCGCAAACCAGTCCGAGATCAGGCAGAATTCAACGCCTTCTTCCCCTCCCCGTACTCCCTCACGCAGTACGTGCCACCAAAAACGGACTTCGATGGAGCAGACTACCCCAATGCATACAAAGGAGGGAAATGGAAGATTCTCATGATCGCCACTCAAGAACGGTACCTCAGAATGGATGGGGCGAATTCTTCTCCACCGGTAACCATCCAGTCGAGATGCTTCTGCCGCTACTCCATCTCGACTCCGCTGGCTTCGAGATCGACATTGCCACCATTTCTGGTGACCCCGTCAAGCTCGAGACGTGGGCGTTTCCGAAGGAGGACCAGGCTGTCAAGGACGGGTTCGAAAGTAAGGGAAGCTGCGTCAGCCTCTCAGCCTGCAGACTCTCTGGGGAGATGGATTCACCAAGGAGACACCGTACATTGGTGTATTTATTCCCGGCGGCACGGCGCGATGAACGGCCTTCCCTCCTCCAAGGTCGTTGGTGATGTTCTCCGATGGGCGGATGCGAACGAGCGCTACTTCATTTCCCTCTGCCACGGCCCGGCGGCTATGCTGGCGGCGAACGTTGGCAAACCCGACGGCGGCAAGTTCATCTATGAGGGCTACAAAGTCGCCGTCTTCCCCGACTCGCTCGATACCGGGACGAACATCGACATGGGATATATCCCGGGAAGATGCCTTGGCTGGTAGGCGAGGAGCTTCGCAAGCTTGGAGTCACCGTTGTGAACAAGGACATGACGGGCGAGACGCACAAAGACCGGTATGTGATCACTGGAGACTCGCCGCTGGCTTCGAATGGCCTTGGGAAGCTTGCTGCTGAGACGCTTCTGGAGGATGTTGCGAAGCGGTCGTGAGCTGGATTGCAGAACACGGGTATTAGCTGTCTGGCAAGAATAGAGATCGACTTATTCGTAGAGGCATCTTGTAGACTCTGTGTACCAATCCGAGACAGTCTACCCGTATGCCATGGTCAGTTCAGTGCGATCAAATCAAGGTTTTCCCAGCACTCTCGCAGCTCTCCGGATTGTACCCAACTGTCTGCGCACACCCCGTAAAACCCTCAATGTCGTATACAGACCACTGCCGTCAGGGCTCGCCTGCATCAACGCTCCACTCTCCACGCCATACTCACTGGCAGCCGGGCCAAGGGTAACATTGCCAAAGGCGAAGCTCGTTAGCGCAGTGGCGTTCGTGAAGTAGTGCTGATTGCGCTGACACAAACCTGAAGGCAAGATGCTTGGCTGGTTGATCAGGTCTTGAACGTTTTCGCGGTGTACTTCTTGCCAATGCCTGTTTGCGGAAGAGGTAGTCGATGGCTTTAGGGTAGCTCCTGGGCCCGAGATGGGGTTTGGGATCAGAGCCCATTTGGCCTGAGATGTGAGCGTGCCCCCGGCATCAGACACGTAAGGAGCAGCTTCAGGGCTGAACTGGCCCAGCCGGATTGGTGTGCCTGCGAAGAGCAACGGCGATGCTACTGCTGGCACCAGACCGTTTGGCAACGGTCCGTTCTCGCCGGCGATGTAGCTTACCAGGCTGGCGGAGAGCGGTGTCGATTTGCCGTTTTGCGAGACGTAGGTCGCGAAGACTGCTGCTTGCTTCAAGCCGCCGTCGATCTGGAGGGCGGACATGCGGATGTCGTCTCCGAGGCCGATGTTCGTGAGGATGGGGTGCGTGCCAGATGGGAAGCCGTTGGGGAAGAGCGCTCTGTCGATTGTTGGGAGGTCGAGGAGAGAGAGGGTTTGCAGTGGGAAGGCTTGTTTGAGCGCGGTTTGGACGGCGGTCTTGGGTACTGGGACGATGAACCATGTGCTTTGCAGTGTTAGCTGTCCGTCCTTTACTGACAGTATCGGCTCTTACCCATTCAACGTCTGCGTCCTCAGCGTTGGATGATAGATAGCGATACTGTTGGCGCGTTGAGCGTTGGTGAGAGGTAGTAGTGCACCGAGCAGGGCCCCGGTGACCAATGCGAGGAAGAGGGAGCCGTTCATCTTTGCGGTGCATTATTGAAGGGAAGTATGTAGAGAGCGACTGCGCTACTTAAGGTATGAGAATGTGGTGATGTGCTCTTACCTCGTACGCCGCATATTGGCGATGACATACCATCTACTGCTCAGTACCACCGATCCTCAGTGAGCATAGCCAGTCTCTCTGATTGACTCCCTTCTATATCCTTTCTCCAAGCGAGTCTAATTCTTTCGCTCGATCATGGGGCGTTCGTCAATGTAGCACTCGAGCGAACGACATATCACAGACTCAACCGAGAAAGGCAATCACAGTCCGTGGATAAAGACCAGGCGTACAGACATGCTTCGTCCAGTGTGCATGCCCAGCGTGATGCATGACGGTCGCTTTTGATCACACCGGATCCTACCCTGAGCTGCTCTTCGTTTTTCTGTGGAGATATTTACCATGGCTAAAGTAACGGATGGGTCCATGCCGTCGAGACTGTAGGGAGAAGTTGCAGGTACCTCAGAGCCGCCATTCGCGGTCGTTACATCGTCGACGAAAGGATGGGACTCGTTCCTCTTGACCAGGAGGTCCCAGTCCTCGTCACTGTAATGTTTCTTTTGAGGTGCAGCCAGAGAGGTTAGCTAATGCTCCTGTTTCCTCCGGCACTGGGTGGTCTTGAAGGGCTCGTGTGGAAATATTTTGCTGAGGATGATGGGCATACCGCCAGTGTGGTTTCAGAACCATAATACGGTGACGATGGATCACACGAATCTACGAACGGTCAATGGGTGAATGAGCGAAGCGGTGAGGCAGGTGAGAAGTGCGCCTAAGGCAGCCACAGGTCATGAGACGTCGATGACATCGCCAGGCTCGCCAGGATTCCCTCGTCTGCCTCGCGTTGGTCCTTGAATCGCACATGCAGGCAATGCTTGCCTGCCACACCGGTCTTTCGCAGAGATGACGAGGCCGCCGTTTCACCGCCTGACCTTGCCAAACATGCGCTGATAGAGATCTCCAAACCTCTCCATTGCCTGTTGCACGTCCCACTTCCATGTCACAACGCTATACAACATGGCTTCCAACGTGAGCGGCAGATCGCATGGTCGAGATCGTAGGCGAGATTCTGGCTACCGTAGCCCCTCCGAGGACTCATACGATAGCAGGACCGGGTCGTACTACTACAGCGACGACGACGACGACGACACGCACTACACACAACGCACGGCGGCCACCGAGGAGCCAAAGTCAAAGACGGAAACGCTGACAAAGTTTGCCGTGGGAGCTGCAGTCGTGTACGGTATCCTCAAACTCTGGAACGGCGAGAAGAACGCCGAGAAAGAAAGAAGAGAACGCAGAGCGAGGCGAAAGGACTTTGAACGGCGTAAGGCTCAACGAAGACGGGAGGAAGAGCGTCGAGAGCGGGAGAGGGAGATGGAGGAGGAGGAGAGTGAGGTGACGGAATCGGAAGTGACGGAGGTGAAGAGGATTGGGTATGCCCCGGCGCGGAGTCGTTCACGGAGGGCGAGGAGCACGGCACCAACTGAGAGGAGTGAGGCGAGGACAGAGAGTAGAAGTAGAGGGCCGCCAGAGAAGCAGGAGCAGGGGGCCGCCGAAGATTGATGGTCCGCCTCCGTCCCCGCCGAGTATGACCAGGGCGAGTAATGTGGAGGGTCATGGGTACGAAGAGTACCGATCGAAGTCGAGGCTGCGGTGATTGCGAGGCTCCATCTATGGGATTTATTAACCACGCCGATGTCACTATAGATGGGACCTGGGCGCCCACCTCCTGGCAAGGCGACAACACCCAGACGGCACCTTTTTGCGGCACAGCACTGTCTATTTGCGTCATTGGGATGGGTACGATAGCCACTGCTCGGGTCAACGGCTCATACCCAAGGTACGCTTTCCGAACGAAGGTAACAGCCGCGCGAGACCGAGACAGACCTCAACCGCAGCGCGTGGCTTGATCTCTTCCAAAGACGATACAGGACACCACCATTCGACTTGCCAGACAACGTCGTCGTTCGCGAGCTCAGCCCTGGGCCTGTGTGTGGCGTACCGATGTTCCAGCCTACGACGCTCAGGCGAGAGACAGTGACTTACCTGGCTCACCACGCCACACCACGTTACGAACAAGACTATTCACACCCGAGACAGCGCAAACAAAGCGCCTATTCACTTGAATCTACGACAAAAGTAACACCTCGCGATGCGACAAGGCTGCCTGACGGGTTCAAAAAGCGCGCCCGACCACGATAATGGGCTTCTTTCTTTCACATATCCAAGCACGTCTTGCAAAAGACTACCTACCACATCTGTCAACACAAACACTATCTATCATTACTTGCAAGCCAGTCTATAGCTACTTCTGATGTTCCGCTGCGCCGACGGTCGCTTGCACGCCACTCAAGCAGAGGCAGACGCTTGCCTGCACCACCCTCTCGATAAGGACTTCGACTCATTCGAATCCGGATCATCCCCCTATGCTCTGGATCGAAGAGGCGCCCAGCCTTAGCCCGGGGCACGAGCGACAAAAACACGCAAGACGACGACATAGAGGACGAGCTACCTTCAGCGCCTCCGCTTCTTGAGACGCCAACACCCAAGAACAAGTCCCGATCCGCCTCGCCATCTCTGTCATCGCTCGGTCAGCAGGCAGGCTACCCGACGCCTCCTTTCAGTCAAGACGTCGAAGAGGACGTCGGCGAGAATATCAACGTCAACGTGGCAGGGAGTCCGCAGATGGCTTCCTCCAGCCCAGCAGCAGCAGTCCGCCGCCGCTCACCGAAGTCTTTCCCATCTTGCGGTGCGCAGCTGCCTTCCTTCCCTATCCCTGACACGCCCACCGCAGACGACGATCTAGATGACATCCCCGGCCCGCTCTCCTCGTCCCCACCGCCAGCTCGCTCACCCTCGCCCGCGCAATCTGCGGCAGGTACGAGCCGGGTGCCAGAGACGGTGCCCGACGCCGCAAACGCCAACGCCAACACCCAAACCAACGAAAATGGAGCCGCCATCACCACCCAACGCGCCGCAGAGCTGGAGAACGAAATCCTGTCCTCCGCGCCGACCGCGCACACCTCACGGACGCACTTTCCAACTCAACCTTCCGCATCCGAAACCTCCTCACCCGCGGCAAACTGTCGTTCATCGAGATCCAGCTTGCACGTCGTGAAGCGGATGCCAGCAAAGTCAAAGCCGGGGAAGCCTGGGAGCTGGTCGACGTGGCTCAAGAGTCGCGCAAGAACGCTTGGACGTCGTTCTGGATCGGCGTATCGATCCTCCTGGCGTACTGGCTGTGGTGTTGGTACCACAGCCCGGAATTCGCGTACATCCGCAACCGTAGGTGCCAGGTCTTTGGGCTTGAGGGCGGGTGTTGAGGAGACTAACTATCTGAGGAGGATGATGGGGGAGATGGGATGGTCGCAGAGCATGGACGAGGACGGACTGAGGCACGGGCGCATCTCTTTTGAGGGTGGATGGGAAGTTGGACGTGCTTGTTTGACGAAGCTGGTGGATCTTGCGTGTGGGACGGTTTAGACTGGACTACGGTTGGATTGGGCAGGGAACTTTAACTGGCGTTTCTTTGCTTGCTTTTGGAAAATATCACGGAGATAGCATAGAGCTGCAGCGATCTGACGAAATGATCGAGGATGTCGTACTTTTACCATTCGCTCTCTATTTGTTTGATAATCGCTCATGCATATGGTACATACAGACAGCACTCGAACTCCAATCCAACCTTCTCATCTCTTCGCCCCAGCCACCGGCCCGCCCTTGACTTCGGCGGGTTTGCTGTAGAGCCACACTGCGACGAACGCCACCCATGCCGCGATAGTGACCCAAATGCCACTAATCCAGGGCCAAGCGGCCGAGATGGCGTAAGACCTAGGCCACTCGTCGTGCGCGAAATGCCTGACGGTCACCGTCCTTTTGGCTTCAAGGTTGCTGAGGAAGGGCCGACGGTACTCGACGAGGAAATTGAAGATGCCGTGTTGGTCTGGTAACTTGAAGTCTGCTGTGAAGGTCGTTGCGTTCGCGGTTGAGTCTGAGGGTGAGGGGTGAGGTTCAGCCGGTGGAAGGGCGAGAGCATGGAGATTTCCAACTGTACTGCGTCGGCTGCGGCTGGGGTGAAGGGTTCCCAGTGATCTCCATTCCATTCGGAGAGGGCGATAGAGTAGTGTATGTTGTTTTTGATGCGGTAGATGCTCGGGTTGCCCTCTTCGTCTCTGTAGCTCGCGCCTGCGATGGACATTTTCTCTGCCGTGCTGCCCTCTTCCACGGGGTCGGAGAGGTGGTGGCGGATCTTGCCTGTACGGAGGACGCCCGTTTCGTGGAAAGTCCAGGCGGACAGCTTTTGGGCGAAGGCGCGGTTGGCTGTGCCCGCGCTGGTGCTAGACTTTGATTTGGAGGACGGGGATGAGGGTTGGAGGGCGGAGGTGAACCATTTGTCCTCCAGGGCTTCGGCGCTGCCGAGCACGGTTATGCGGGCGCTGTTGCGGGCTTGGAAGGCGGTTACCAGGCTGATCTGGGCGCCGGTTGCGAAGGGCTCCTCTTGCGTGTCGGAATCTTCTTTGGGGTTGTAGATGTATGCTGTGTCCGGGGCTTTGAGGATTGGGTAGAGTAACGGAGAGGTGTTGCCCAGTACTTGTCCGACTGCGTGGGGGAGTGCGAGGAGGCCGTCGACGGAGAAGAAGTTTTTGACGGCTTTGTTGCGAAGGTCTGGGCTTGAGAGGACCAGGACATCGTGTTTGTCGCTTGCGCTCTTGCTGTCGTGGTTGAAGTGGTCGACTACCACGCTGTTTCTGTCTGGGCTCAGGCTGATGTCCAGTTCTAATAGCAAGCTGCTGATTGCACTCGAGACGCCTTGTTCGGAGGAGAGGGTGAGGAGGATGTTGCTGCCCTGGTTGACGAAGTCGACGAGGAGGTTGGGTGTCAATGCTGGGCCTAGACCTTTCGATTTCGAGGGTAGGAGGAGGAGATGCGAGTAGGCTGGTTCGCCGTGGAGGAAGAGGAGAGGGAGGTGTCTTTCGGTGTTCGGTAGGTGAGTTGGAAGCCACTTTCTGCAATACGAATCAGCATCGGCCATCCATATTGATGCTCCTCTTCGGACACTACTCACCCTCCAGATCCGTCCAAAACTGGCCATACTTTCCCTTGTCGCTCTCATCGTCAATCACCACCAGCAGCTTGTTGCCCACCGCTGAGAGTGCTGAGACGAAGCTCAGGAGGCCTACTACCAGACCCAGTATTCGTAATTGCATGTTGGCGAAGAGCAATGCCTGCACAGCTCCCGACTTGTCTGCTGTTTGATGCGGTGGTCGACAAGCAACGTTGCGAATGTCAATGCCAAGGCTGGAGGCTTTGCGGAGATGCTTCGGAGGATCGAGCGGTGGTGGAGGAGGAGCTTCACTTCGATAGCACCTTCCCTCTCGCGTTTGAAGCAGACATTGACTGTCCCTGACTGACTACCATAACCTCCGCAGAAACTCACTGGCATCCCACAAACAGCAAGATCCTCAGACACTTCCACCATGGCGCCGGTCTCCTTTTGGACACAGCCCTTTCGCGTACATGCACTGGGCATCTCGCGCGAAGCCCGCCATCTTCTGGAGCATCATCGTCGGGAGCATAGGTCCGATCATGGTGGTATGAGAAGAGCATACACAGCTACGGATCCAGACAGAAGGTGCTAACGAGGGATTGAACAGGCCACGGTACCGCCGCTCAGGGCGAGGATGGGTGATGGGCCGAGACAGCAAATACCTCTTACATACCCGAGTACGTCCATGCACGATGAGCAGGCTGGATGCGATGCATGGCTTCACGAGCAGCTTGAGTCTACGAGCAACAAGGCGGTCTTGTTACTGACAAGCGCAGTACCCAAAGGACCACGGAAGATACCCCAAGGCTACGATGATTGAGCGCTTGATTTTTCGAGCATTGGTATTGCTATAGGCGTTCAGGATGGACGGGAAGATTACAGGAGCTGGCCTGGAGGACAGTCGCGTGGTGGCATGCGAGTGCGCCGAAACATTTACCCATGAGCACGTGTACATATTCCGGCAATGGACGGACTGCCCCGGAGCTCCGCGACTGCCACGGGCCTCGCACCTATTCCAGCAAACTATTGTACGCACATGCCATCGGACCATTTCACTCGATCCTCTCGAAGATCTGGACAGACAACTGCTCAACAGCAATGTTCAAAAACAGTCTGCTTACTCATCTGCCGCAGCTTAATGATCAGTTGATTGCTCTTGCTCTTGCTGCTGGTGAGATCACACGAACACGCAATTGCAGATGACCGTTGCACACGGCAACATGCAACATCACCATGACTGCCATCTGTCCGACCATACCGCAAACATCTAAAGTTAGACCATCAAGGTGGGTTCCATCAATGTTTCATACCACCTTGATGACACAACTTCCTTTGTTTCTTTGTACGGACAATCAAAACCTGCGACTAACCTCAACCACAACTCCCACCCACAGCTATCCCGAACGAACGACCGCGAAATGGCCACCACAACCGTTGCCTCAACAACCCCTCCCCATCCAAAGACACAAACAACAGCCTGTGTCCCTTCCACACCCTCCCCTCCGAGATCCTCCTCGAAATCATATCCGCCGTGCCCTTCACACCGCCCAACTTCCTCTCGCTCCGCCTGACCTGTCGGCGCTTCCACGAAGTGCTCACCCAACACCAAGCGCCCATCGCCATAAGCACCCGGCGCAAGACTTTCGGCGCAATCCAAGGCCTCTTCCCAGCCCTCGAAATCCCTAGCCTCCAAAACCTCGGACGCCTGTATGCCCGTGTACAGACGCTGGGGGATGTCCATAGGGAATGGCTGCGCATTACCAGCAACTCGCCCGAGTTGGAGTGGTTGAGGGGGAGGTTTGAGGGGGTGCACAAAGCTGGGCTCCTATTGCTCTACCACTTGCAAGATTTGCGCTTGCACAACAACACAACCGCACTCTTAGACACCACCGACACCAACGCAGCTGTCCCCGTACCTATCTGCGACCACTGCCAGCGCGCCCTCTTCCTGCGTTCCTTGCCGGCTACGAGTCTGGCTTGTCTGCTGTTCAAGCTCATCTCCAGCGTCAGGATTTTGCGGATATATGGCCCTGAGCCGATTCACGGGGTTTGGAGGAAGGACGATCCGTCGGCCAGGAGTGATGTTGAGCTTGTATGCGAGGAGTTGATTTTGAGGCATGGGCCTTGGTTTTCCTTGCCCTGCTCAGACCCGATGTGAACGCGAGAGAAACCGGCCTGGCGCTCGGGTAAGCCACACCTGGTCCCTCTCCTCACCACCACTCGGACCAGCAACTTCTTCCAAGACCACCTACTGACACGCCACACCCGCATCACAGACTGCTCAACTCCGAACTCCAATCCCTGCCCCACCGCCAATCCCCGTCCTATCCTCCGACCCTCATCTCGGTCCTGAGACGAGCGCTGGCAGAGAAGTGCGGGGTGGATGTCAGGTTTGTAGTGGGCAAGATGTGGGAGACTCTGGCTAGTACTGGGTTCGATGACCTGGAGGCTGAGATGGAGGGCGGCAGAGGATCAAGGTTGGAGAAGGTTGTGAGGGGGAGGAGTTGAGTGGGAACGAGAGGGGATGAGGCGGATCTTTTGACCTTGAAGGGGGAAGGTGGGCTGGTGAGAAAGGTTTGAGATGGGTGGTGGGATTGGGATGGATGTTTTAAATTCCGTTATTTGAATTGGGAGGGCGCGGTCGTGCTTCTGTACTTGCTTGCGGTGTGAATCAAAGATGCTCATCAGGATGTGCTGCAGTGTCTCCGCGAGACTTAGAAACACGCCGCTTGGGATCGGATTGATTTGTTTCTCGGTCTGGTGCAGGTACTAGCATTGGTACACATCTCTCTTCACTCTCCAATTGCTAAGGTACGCTCGTAGTTTACATTGTATGGTTGCCTAAGTTCCAGGCTTGTGTTCCTGTCGCGTGCCGGATGATAGTGTGTGATTGATTTTACCTAGGTAGATACATGTGGGTGGTTCAAGATGCCAAGCTTTATCCAGCGGATAGGGCCGCTCGGCCGAGGCTTGCTTAATGACGCGAGGAAGCTGGAGCTGCGGAAACGGAAGGGAAACAGCGAGCTTACCTTACTACCGTGTCGAGCAGCTGGCACTCCATTCCCCCAGTGCTCCGCGAAGAGAACGAGTATCAGGAGGAGAATTCCGAAGGAAAAAGCGCATTGAAGCAGGACCTCGATCGATCGTGAAGGAAGGAGAGCAGGAGATGGCAGCATCGCGGATGGCAAGACGACAGTAGTTTTGGGCAGAGAAATCCTAACATACCGCGAACATGGCGGCGAGGGGGTCACAGGTGTTGGCACATAGAGCGTGGGATAGTTTAGGAAACGGGGCGTTGTTCACTACGAGAATACGAAGGCCGGCGGTACTGGATCTGGCGGCGCGGTCCAATGCGCAGCGAGGGGCGTCTTTCCACGCTTCTAGATGCCTGGAGGCATTACAACGATCACAGACGCAGAGACCGGCAGCGCTCCTACGGCAGAGTGCTCTGCGAAGGCTGGAGACGAGGAGAGTACTGCAAACCAGCTCGATTTTACGACAGGAAGCGCAGGTACCAGCGAAGCGGAAAGAGAAGGCTTACAAAGACGAAGTCAAGACTGGAGACCCGGACGACGAAGACGCGGACGAGCTCACGAGCTTCAAACGTACCGAGCGCGCTGCACAAGCATCGCAGGTCAATCTCTCCGCGAAGCTGTCGTCCGGCGAGGGCGAGGGAGACAAGCGCTCCGGGGCTGGCGCGAGGTTGCCCGGTTATTACGAATAGCGCAGCCCGAATGGCGGACACTGAGTCTGGCCTTCGCGTTCCTGCTCGTCAGTAGCAGTGTCAGCATGAGTCTGCCTTTCAGCATTGGCAAGATCATCGATGCAGCGACCAAAGACCAGGGACAGCTGTTCGGCCTATCGATGGAACAGTTCTACATTGCCCTCGGCTCACTGCTGGCCGTCGGCGCATGTGCGAACTACGGACGTATAGTCCTGCTGAGGATAGTAGGTGAGCGCATCGTCACCAAGCTCCGATCTCAGCTCTTCAAGCGGACGTTCGTGCAGAACGCCGAGTTCTTCGATGCGAACCGCGTGGGCGACTTGATCTCGAGACTTGGTAGTGACACGATCATCGTTGGCAAGAGCATCACGCAGAATGTTTCGGATGGGTTGCGGTCATTGGTTTCTGCTACTGCGGGCCTGACGCTGATGACCTACGTCTCGGTCAAGCTGACTGGTGTACTGGCCATCTTCATCCCGCCGGTGGCCTTCGCAGCGTTCTTTTACGGTCGAGCGATTCGCAACTTGAGTCGGCGGATACAGAAGAACCTGGGTACGCTCACCAAGATCGCCGAGGAGAGACTGAGCAATGTTCGGACGAGCCAGTCCTTTGCAGGGGAGATACAAGAGGTCGGACGATACAACAAGCAAGTCCGCAACATCTTCATGCTCGGTCGGAAAGAAGCATTCATTAGTGCAAGTTTCTTCTCGGCCAGCGGCTTCATGGGCAACATGACCTTCATCGCACTGCTGTATGTGGGTGGCGCGATGGTGAGGACCGGCGGCATCTCCATTGGTGATCTGACCAGCTTTCTCATGTATGCTGGGTACGCTGGCAGCTCGCTGTTTGGCCTCAGCGCCTTTTACAGCGAGCTGATGAAGGGTGTGGGTGCTGCGTCTCGATTATTCGAGCTGCAAGATCGCAATCCGACGATCTCGCCCACGAAGGGCGATATGGTGAAGAGCGCGAGAGGCGTGATCGAGTTCAAGGACGTCAACTTCTCGTACCCAACACGGCCAGCTGTCGCCATCTTCACGGATCTCAATTTCCGCATTGAGCCAGGCAGCAATGTCGCTATCGTTGCGCCGTCTGGAGCGGGAAAGAGTACGGTGGCTTCTCTGCTGTTGAGGTTCTATGAGCCCACGAAGGGCGAGATTACGATCAATGGCAAGGACATCACCACTATGAATGCCAAGCAGCTCAGAAGGAAGATTGGATATGTCGGGCAGGAGCCTGTACTTTTCAGTGGCAGCATTGCCGAGAATATTGCCTATGGCAGACCGCTTGCGACGAGGAGCGAGATCGTTGCTGCGGCGAGGCAGGCGAATTGCCAATTCATCTCCGATTTCGTAAGTATCCCCATCCTACACCTGTCCTCTCACCTCGCAGTTGCTAACGTCCTTCTCTTCTACAGCCCGAAGGCCTCGAAACTTTCGTCGGCGCCCGTGGCACCAGCTCTCTGGCGGGCAAAAACAACGCATAGCCATCGCGCGCGCCCTGCTGAAAAATCCCGACATCCTCATCCTCGATGAAGCCACTAGCGCCCTGGACGCCGAGAGCGAGACCATGGTCAACCAAGCCCTCTCCCGCGTCCTCAAAGGCCCTAACACCACCATCTCCATCGCGCATCGTCTGTCTACGATTCAGCGCAGTGATGTGATTATTTGTATTGGTTCGGATGGGCGGGTGGCGCAGACGGGGAGTTACAGGCAACTGGCGGAGGATAAGGAGGGGCTTTTGCGAAGTTGATGGAGTGGCAGATGAGCGGCGGGACGGCTGCGCCGGCGAAACCTGGACAGCAGGGGAAGGATGTCTCGCCGGAGCCTACTGAGGAGGAGAGGTTGAGGCTGAGGATAGAGTCGGAGGGGGAGATGGAATTGGCGGCGGAAGAGGTTGTGGGCAGTAATGCTGATGAGAAGGCTGGTGTCAAGTCGTGATGAGAGTTGGGTGGGATTTTGGCGGGTTTAGATGGGGGAGAGTGTGAGGCTGGTGGTGAGGGTGGTGGAGTTTTTTGTGCTCTGTTTTGCATCTACACTCTTGTCTTTGTAGAGTTTGAGATACCAATGATATACAGTACTGCTGCTATCGGCTTGCAGAGACGGTCCAGCGAAGCAAGAGGCATCAAGCGCCACCGCCCCACTCTTCACCTCAGCGTCAATATTCCCTCCTGAAGATTCGACTTCCTTCGTTCTTCCCATTCGGCCATGGAACCCCCATATCAGGCACACTGGAGATGGTGATGAAGCTTGGACATGCTTTTAAGCCAGGTGGACATCCAGGTGGTGGTTCTTTCTAACACTTTAAAGACGCCGTGAGAGCGCCGACGCGATGCAACCCAACGCGTCACCATACACATCTGCACGTAGACAGACGAGATAGCACGTACCCAGGCTACCGTAGCCTCAGCACAATGTCACCAAACGACACCTGGACAACCGTAAGCCGCAACAAAGGCAGCCGCCCAACCCAATCCGCACCCTCACAAATCAACGCCGCAGACTCCAGCATCACCGTCGATCAGCTAGAACGTGACTTCAACAAGAAGCTCAAGATCTGGAAGGCGAGCTCCTGCCGCAAGACGCTGCTACAGATGCTGGAGAAGAACAAACCCGACGACGGCTGGAAGTTCACCA
>JADPVV010000047.1:0-21806 GCA_016097615.1 Eucalyptus dawsonii
AAGCATCGTCATTGGCCTCATGGCTGAGCAGCTTGCTGAGCGTTGCCATTGTGTAAAGTGTGGCCCAGTTGGCCTCAGCGCGTGGCCCGCACAGCGAAGACTGCATACGGCGGTCTCAATCGATGAAACTTGATGTGTTTGAGTATCGCCTGTGCTCAGTCTGATGTCGTCCATGTGGAGCTGGTTGCGCTGCTGTCTGTTCGCGTACTCGGTTCGTATGACGCTCAATGCGGACTGAAGCTCCGGTCGTAAAGTGAGATTCTCCTGACTTTGCATAGTCGAGGATATGTACGGTCGTAAGTACACATAGGTAATGAGCATCTCGTCCTTGAAAGAATCTGCTGCCGTCTTCGGGGACCAGTACATGCGGAGCAACCGGATCAGCTGTGTCAAGCTTCTCTGCGTAAGTGCGATATCTTGCGTGGTGGTCCACGACAGCAGGTGATTGATGACGGCGAAAGCATCCTGTTGAGACTTCATGGTAGCGGTGCCAGTTTGCAAAAAGCCAACCATGGCATCAAGAACGTCCGCGGATTGGGCTCCCATAACGGAATTTGGAGAGGCTGTCAGCAATTTCAAGCATCCAACCATCTCCTCTGCGACTTGTTTCGCTAAGGAGCGTCCCCCTTGAGAGCCAAGCGACTCCTTGTAATGTGAACGGGACGACCGGTAGCTCTGTGCGTACGCGGCTCCGTTAGTCGATGTGAACTCAGCGCCAGGCTCAACGTCGCCGCCTGTGATATCCGATCTTGCATTCCCGATGGTCTCTATGCAAAAGCGGACGTAGCTTTCTCGCTCCTCCGGCCTTAGATGCTCGATGTGAGGTTGATAGCTGAAGAGGGCCGTGAGACACTTGGCGTACTCCAGTGCGAGTGGCTCACAAGGCGAGCCGGTAGGCCCGGCAAACAAATTCGTGACATGATCAAGGAGCGCACGTAACGTCTTCAGCCTCACGAAACGAACGGTGTCCTCAACCGCGCCTCGCAAAGCGCTGGCGCATGCAGACAGGCGATTCTCCGCGGCACTTCGCGTGATGGAAGTATTAGCTTTGAGATAAGTCGTACGGTCGTCGATGGCGATTCGAAAGAGCCTCTCGTAGATATAGTGGACGTTGGCATCTTTTAATACTGGGGATCTCTTGTTCTTGCGGAGAATGTTCTTGAGGTTGGCAAAGCCTTCGCTGCGTTTAGTGACAGTGCGATGCTCGATCAAGTCCAGAGCATCGGCGACGGTGACCTCGCCGCGCATCTTGCCAGTTGCGCCAGCGACCGTGCGCTCCAGTGATGTGCATTGGATTCCGATATCGAGAAAGCGGATTCCCTTTGCTGTAAGGGCCAAAGTCAGACGGAGGTGTGTCCGAAGGAATCGTTCCGAGAGACATGTCACCAGGTGCGATCTCTAGTTCGGCCTCAGTCGTCTGTCGTCTGCCGTCTCGCCACTGCGAGTGAAGTCGAATGTTCTTAAAGGAGACAAAGTGCAGAATGGCTTGCAGTTCCGGTGAAGTCGCCTTTGGTCCATGCAACGACTTTTTGGCTTCGAGGCTGCCGAATCGGTCCCGCACAAGCGAGCCAATAGCAGCGCGTCATTTTCGCGTCGACCTCGTTTCTAGAAGAAGAATTGTTTGCGGCTTCAAGTGAAGCTACAACTTCATGGAGTCCAGCTCATCGCCCATGCTCGCTTCTTGAGATACCTACCGTCACCACTTGGCAATCAATGAGCTGGTTTGGCTTCTTCAGTGACTGAGTACCGGTTGCGCAGGGAAAGATTATGGAGGAAGCAAATGCTGTGGAGCGGCTGGAAGGTCTGCGCCGTGACCTATTTTGCCTTTACGGAGTCGCGTTTGGCTGCGGTGGACAGGCTCCAGGCAGAGCTCGACGCCAGCGTTGACGACCTCCGGAGGCTGCTGGACAAGAAGAAGAGGAGCGAAGAGAGCAGGCAGACGGTCAACCCGGCAAATACACCTAAGCCAGAGACTCTGAAGATCGAGAATGTGGAATACAGGGTCTCTGAAGACTTCAGGCAGTACGCTCTGCAAGTGGCAGACGAGCTGGACCTGGATGAGCTCGAAGCCGCAAAGTTGTGCTTTGAGGCATTGTCGGCCGTGGAAGACGAACAGGGCACGTCGCTGGGCTATCGCGCGTTGATCGAGTTTCACAAGCAACGATGCATCACACTGGACTGCATGCGCCTTGTACTGCTACAGTCAGTGGATGTAGACGGTGAGAGCGGCGACAGCACAGTGTTTCAGGAGAAAGTGCGTGCCATCATTCGCGGAGAGAATGGTAGGCCGGAGGAGAGCTCAGCGTACTGGCGGAAATGCGTTGATGGCTTGGCTGAGGTCGAAGCTTACCTCAAGAAAATTGAGGACCACCGTCAGACAGCGATCCAAACGGACCAGCCATCAGATGGACCTATTGCAGATGCGCTGATGGCGCAACGGATATTGCTCACCCAACAACATGAGAGTCTCGCCGTCATTCTTTCCTGCCTTGTGCACGGCAACCACGCTGCACCCCAAGACTTCCGCATGCTCCTGTCGAAGGCTGCCAGCCTCGAGACTTCTCCGGACATTACGCTGCATTACATTCCAATCCTCATCAGTGGATCAGCTTACTTCGGAGCGGACGATGCTGTTTCGTATGATGACGCCAGAGGCTTGCACAACTTGTTTGCAAGAGGTCCAGGCCAATTGCAATGGAAGCAGCTGAGTTTCAAGGCCGCTGCAACCGCATTTTGGTTGGCAGAGTACAGCTCGCGCTTTGTGGACCCCATGAGTGCTCATACACTTCGCGTAGCAGATCGGCAAAAGGAAGAAGAGGACCGTACGAGGCTTTTCATGCAAGCGGTCAAGGACAAGGCTTTGCATTTCTTGCTTCAAGCATGTCAGTTCTTGAAGCCTGAGGTCTGGCATGATCCTGCCAAGGTTGGACTTGTTCTATATCTGCTGGACGAGACGCACCCGATACCAAGCGAGATCACAAGATCAACGACGGAGTTTGCCGACTTCACCATGGGCGAGCTCCAGACATTCAGCGATGGCTTGGTGGCGAACATGCCTGACGTGATACGACGTTTGAAGGCGGAGGAGGATGACCTTCGAAGGACGATTCTTTCTGCCCCTCCTGAACCATCACAGTTCTTCGAACTGCATCTAGAGCGCTTCCTGTTGATCATGTCGTATGCGTACCAAGACGATGAGGAAGCAGCGCAAGACTTCTGGTCGGACAAAGACAACAACCTCTATGGTTTTCTGCGATGGGCTTCTCAGCGGCTGCCAACGCCTCGAGTTGCTGCCTTTTGCGAACTTCTCCGATCAATTGCAAATGACGAGAAATCCGGCAACCAGGCCCATCGTTTCCTACTGGAAGACGCCTCGATGACTGGCGGGAAGCTCCGGAGGGTGTACTCTGTAGGCTGGGCCCAGATATTCAGCGAGCTCGAGCTCTATTCCTCATCAACAAAGAAGCAGCCAGCTCAGACACAGTCGGCTGCCGCACGCGATCCAGCCGCCCCACAAAACAGCTATCTCGAGCCCGAGACGTACATCATGCTGGAAGCGTACCTTCGTTTAGCAGCGCACATCTGTCGTATCAGTCCGGACGCGCGCAATTGGATCTTGCGAGAACAGACCTTCCATCTCGGCGAGACGCTGTTTCAGCTTGCAGCGACTGGCACTGAACCCCGGGTGCATGCCTGTTGCTTTGATGTACTTGCTGCATTGTTGACCGACAAAGTACCCGAGGTCAACGATGGGATGTGGGTATTGTTGGACAATTGGATTGCCGGTGGTGGACCAGCTGGTACGACAACAACATCATTGACGGCCGGTCCAAGGCGGCGACAACCGGAGAGTCAATATTTGAACGGATTCTCGGCAAATCCTGAAGCAGCTGCTGGATTGGTAAATCTTCTCAACGCTCTCGTTTGTCCATCTACCGCAAACGCTGAGATCACGAACGACGGGTTGCCATTCCTGAGAACCTTGGTGCACCCACCAGACATGGCGGTATCGATGCGTATGTCGACTTTGTCATGGGACCAGTGCTTCGCAACACCGGTCCGAGAGGTGCTCCCGAAGAGGCTAGAGACGTTATTGATGTACTTCGATGCGCCTGTCTCCAGTTCATCACCGTCTGCCTGGCTACCTTCAATGAGGACTTGGTGGCTCTCGCCGATTCCCCAAATGTCGCGGTAGACTCGGCCATTCGAACCTCGTCCTTAAAACAATACGTCAAGCTGCATCCGTTCGCGCGTGTGATGGAGTGGATGCTCAGTAACAACGTCATCGTCACTCTTGCTAGCATTGCGTCGCAGAACGTGGATCACCTCAACGCGTTGGATCCAGGCTCGCCAACCGTGCAGTGCACGTTGAAGAGTGTGCAGGTCGTTAACCTTGCGCTCAAACTTCAAGCCACATACTTTGACGTCGTCCGACCTGTCATCAGCAAAGAGGCTCCATCTCGGAACACCGTCGCCAACGCTGCCTTTGGCTCATACGATGACGTCCTGCTGAGCCAGCTTGACGCGATAGCCGAAGTCACCACCTTCACCGCAAGTACTTACACGGATCTCAGCCTAGAAGCTCTGGCCTTACTGAAGAAGCTTTGCTCCTCTCGAAAGCTCGGGAAGCATCGTCCTACAGCGAAGGCGGCAACATGCGCCTAGGCGGTCGACTTGTCGGCGCTCTGGCAGAAAGGGTCGACTCCATCGCAAGCGAAATCAAGCAGTACTTCCAGATCGAGCCGTGGGACCTCGAGAACGGAGAAATGCCACTGAAGGTCACCAAGGCTCAAGCTCTGCTTGACGTGTTGATCAACAGCCTCCAAACGTCTGCAGGACGACCTTCGCTTGCAAATCATCTGCTTGGGTTCACATGCCAATTGCGGGCCGTTGACGTAGAGCCTGGAGGCGCTTTCACCCAAGGCCAGTCGCTCTTCCACAGTATTGCGCGGACCATTGTGGAGACGCCGACGATCCTAGCCACGAGCAATGTGTCTTGGCTTCTTGCCGTCAAGCGCGGCTGTCTTGAGGTGATAGCACGCATTGCCTCATCACCACTGACCGCCTCTATCGTACTGCCCGAGCTGCGAGCCATGGAGTTCTTCGAAGCTGCTCTGCCAGGCTTGTCGCTGGCTGCAGAATCCTCGCTTTGGGATGGGAGACCTCTCGCCGACCCCGACTTTCTCTTCGAATCTTCAGCGCTTGCACTGCGTGACTTCCTTCACGTTCGTGAGAACTTTTTGAGTTTGCGGCGATGGACTTGCGGAGAGCTTCTGAGGCCGAGCATATTCCGTGCAGGAGAAGATCATCGGCGCCTTGCTTGGTAGCATCAAGTATCCTGACGGAGAGGCTGCGATTCCCTCGATCTTCGACCTGGTGGACTTTTGCGATCTCGAGACCATCGCTCCAGCCATTGTGCCCGAGCTTCCAAATTTCAAGGAGCTCGACTTCTCGATCTGCTTGAAGGACGACCCAGAGATCCTGACAGCTTATGATCTCGAGATGGCAAGGCAGCTTCTCATTCTTCGCAAGCGCGAGCTGGTCAACAACGGCACGATCAAGGATGTGGCTGAAGACGAAGAGGCCGAGAAGCAGCTCTCGTCGATGCTGCTCGCAATGAGCAGTCAAAACCATTGGCAAGCGATATCTTCTGCTAGGGTCTCTGCGCTTGAGGCGTGGACTGACTTGGTATCCCTGATGGCCACGTCCAGCGGCCTGGAGCCGGAACAGCTTACTCCCATCGCACTTCAAGGGCTCCAAGTCGTTCTGCCAAGGTTTGAGAAGGCACTGGCAGACAGCATGGACTCTGCTGCGTTGCTGGCAAAGCTCACTTTAACGCTTGTGCTAGCGGTCACTGCGGGCGTCAAGGACGAATCGCTTCGCAGTGCTGGTGTTGCACAGGAAAGATTATTTCTTGCCTTCCGAGTGTGTCTAAAGGCCATGACGGACAGCGGCACCGGTCTCGTGTTGCGAGACGTTTGCTACCGTATCTGCTGTGAGATTCTCACTTCTCTGCCGCTCACAATCACCAACGGCAAGCCTGCGCCCTCGCCGAATGCACGTCAACTGCTACAACTCGTACAAGGTGCGGGCGAGCGTCTGATCACGGTGATCACGGAAGATGCCTTCTCCGGCAGGGGCATCACTCGCGTGTCTTCCATCCTCTTTCTCGACGGCCTGATCACGCTCTGCCAAATCATGAAGACGACTCCGTCGATCCTACGGGCCCTGACGAAGCTAAACTTCATACCTGTGCTCATCGATCAAAGCATCGGCAGCGTGACGTCCTCCTTCCAAACCACGAACGAAGAGCTCGTCACAGCAGTCGCCTACTTCCATACTGCGCTGTCACTTCTGCTCAGAATCTGCCATACCACAGACGGCACGCAGCTTGTGCTGCACTCTGGCTTCTTCGCCGCCATTACAGAAAGCAAGCTCTTCAGCACTGACCCAGACATCGGCCTGGACATCGACAACCCAGTGGCTCTTAAGGAGTTCTACCGATTACTGTCCGCTGTTCTTAGACTGGTGACAGCAGTCGTCATGGCACGTGGACCGAGCAACGCGCACGTACTACAACAGGCGAAGAATTTCTTGCACGAGAATAGATTCAGCATGCAGGCGGTGTTCAAGCGGACGAGTGCGGTGAAGAAAACTGCAGGGCCGCCGGAGACGGAGGCGATGGAGGTTGCGGACGAATTCATGAAGTTGGTGCTTGTTACCGGGTTTCTTGAGGTAAGTGCCACGCTTGGGGAGGTTTGGGAATCTTGATACTGACGTCGATACAGGATGACGAGCAAAACGACGTGAGCCACTCGATGACCAACGGCTTCACGTAGGAAGATATACAGATTGATTTAATTGCAATTCACGTTGCACAGCTTGTAGCCAGCGAATGTTAGTCTGCACTGACTGTGCGTATGACATGTCTTTCACCACTTGAGTCCCCAAACGAAATAGGAGCCGAGTGAATGCAAGCGACGTTCTCTCTTGTGAGCACGCGCCGCATCTGCATGTGCTTCAGTTTCTCGGACATTCACTTACCTCGTAGGAATGTCGCTAGTGTTGCCCGACAGATGAGACAGTTCTATGTCTTGCAAGCATGACAGTCGAACAAGACAGCCGCAGAGCCACTCTACTGGCCTAAATGTACCGCCATCCAAGTATAACACTCTCATCTGGTACGCCTACCTTAGCAAGACTCTGCGGTTGGCAACACCGAGTCTATCAAGATGGACCGCTGGCTGATCAGACATCCGCAGCCTTCGAAGTCGAGTTCAAACGCAGACCGCCTTCTCCCTTTACGTGGATGCGGACGCAGTACAAGAGGCCTGAGGACGGTGTGAGCGACATCACCATGACCGACATACCCGGTATCAGCAACAGCAACAGCAGCTCCTACGCTCCTCGGACGATGAAGTCAATCCGCTGGACGCCCATCAATCATCCCTGGCGCCGCAACTCGTATAATGCTGAGTTATTCGACTTGCCTACGCCCGAGGGGGCGTATCTGACGGAGCATGCGCGTGTGCTTCCTCCCGATTCGTCCAAGACGGAGGCAGGCGAGGAGGAACGTGGAGTCGAGCAAGCTCTTATGGAGGACGAGCAACAGCCGGCAGAAGAAGACGGCCGGCACGTGGAGCAGCCAACCCAGAATGAATCCATCACCGACACCACTGCGCTCCGCGCCAAGTGCGACGAGATCTTCGCTGCCTCCCCCCACTTCCTCACCAACGAGCGCCTGCTCACAGTCGCCGGCCTCTACACCAACGCCGAGATCGTCGAGAGGATCAAGCGGAATCATTCACTGTCTTCGCTGGTCACGCAGAATATCAGGACGAGGCTATCGGAATCCATCACGCGCGTGGCACACCAGCGCAAAGTGCCCAGAGAGGTCGTGAAGGGAGAAGTGGATCAATGAAGAAGTCGACCGGAGCCTTCGAGAGGCAGGCGCTGCATACTGCTCTGAAGATGGACGAGGCGAGGGTGAGAAGGTGGGCTGGGAAGGGGAGAAGAAAGCTGGTCGCGAGACGGAGGAGGAGAGTATGGATGTCGATGGTGCTGGCGAAGGCGCCTTGGCTGACGCCGGTACTTTGGGAAAGAATGTCAAGGGAAAGGTTCCTTACGGACTCGGCGCTGGCCAGTCCACCCGAGATCCAGTGGTGGTGGACAGTGATGAGGACGACGAGGAAGAGCTCTAGCCACCGAGACGTAGCAGATGGAGCGGCGAGCGTAGGAGCTGAACATTACCTGGACTTAACGTTTTACCGCTCGCAGACGAGCACACAGTGGCGTCTTTGTCCGAGAACGCGAATTTGCCAGCTTGATCCGTCTGTAAGCGCATGAAGTGAATGTGCCAGAGTATCCCGGTTCATCACCGATCATGTGGCCGACCACGTGCCTTCCCTTGTTTTCCTCCTGCAAACCTCTCGAATCGCACTTCTGTACGCGTCCTGGCTCGTCGTTCCAGCGCAGTGACGCCGGCTCGACACGATCGCAAGTTGGAGGGTCATAGACTAGACAACCAACACCGATGAATCGTCCGACACGAACAAAGACGCCAACCTGGAAAGCCGCGGCAACATCTGCTTACCCAAATTTCGCCCAGCAATCAACCGACCAGCGACCCGAACCACCTCAACAACCACCACTAGCCATGGCCCCTAACCCAATCGACGACGAACTAGCAGACACGACTCGCGCTCTCTCAACCGGCTCCCCAAGCCTCCAAACCCTTACACGCGAATGCGAGGAGCTCATCGAGGGGGCCCTGCCTACCCTGAAGAAAGACATCATCCTCAAACTCGCGAGCATTTTCACCTACGAGGAGATCCTGGCCAAAGCGCACGCTGCCCATGGGGATGCGAGTCTTACGCACGCTGCACTCGCGGGGAGGATCAAGGATGCGAAGCGCACGGTGGCGAAGGCGAGAGGTGTGTTGAGGGAGGAGATCTCGAAGGAGTTGGATGGGAATCGTAGGGTTAGTGGGGCGTTGGAGCGGAAGTTGAAGCTTGCTGGGGCGAGGGCGGAGGCTACGCGGTCTGGGAAGGCGGGGGAGTTGGAGGTCGAGGGGTTCGAGGGGGTGGCGACGAGGAACAAATTCATGGTCGGGGGCAAGAGTGTCGATGCCAGCATTCTGCAGGGTCGGGCGAGGGCGGTGGAGGAGGGCGGTGGCGGGAGGAAGAGGAGGAAGCGGTCCGAAGAAGATCTGGGGGAGGTGCAGGACTGGGCGGCGGCGGCGAGGGGGATCGGTGGCCCGTGGAAGAGGAAGCGTGCTGACAAGGACGCTGTCGAAGAGGATATGTCGGCCGCGGAGGAACCTGCGGATGTGCCCACTGCCGCCTCTCTTCGAGCTCGATCAACATCCGTCGAGCCGTTCGATCCGACACCGTACGGTCAGCCCTACGCCGGCACTTCGCTACACGTCCCGGGCTTCCGCACGCTTGGCGATACGAGCTGGCAGGAGTTGCTCGAACAGCATCCCCATCCGCATGAAGTGTACTGGTCGTGATGTGCGAGGTGCGTCGGAGGAGAAGGCCTTTGCTGACCAACGAGGTGGAGGAGGTGGGTCTGCTGTGGCGGCAGCCAACGGAGATGGTCTCTGCCGCTGTTGATGCCATCCTCCCGTAATGGTCGTTTGCCGGACGACCATGCTGTGAGAGGTGTAGCAAGGCCGCGAAATCAAAAGTCTCGTTCCTGGACCAAAGAAATTCCTTCAACCCACGACACCACCCTACCCACCGCAGCGTTCTCTAACCAACTTCACGAACCTCTCACAATTCGTCTCAACAAGCCTCTCCACAACCTCAGCGTCTTTCAACGGACAAATCAGCTCCGCAAGCTCCTGAGTGCTGTTCGACGAGGCAAGATAAGAAGTCTCACACCTCATTCGCAACCTCGTTCGCGCATCGAACAATTTCAGTGCCGGAAGCAAGCTTGCCCAGACCCGCCTGGCAAATTGGCCGTCGGCATCGGCCATGTTGAGGTGCCATTGTTCTATGTCAATCGCCACGTCTCGTAGCTGTCGTCGGCTGGTGTCGCCAATGAGGCGCAGCCAGTGGTGGAGGGTAGAGAGCCAGGAGGTCCTGAGCCCGTAGCCGAAGTGGTAGGTCTTGATGTGGTCTGTTTGTAGCACGAAGTAGTTGCAGCCAAAGAAGGTGGGTAGACTTTCGTAGCGGATTTGTCTGCATGTTTGGGCCAGTGCCAGTGGATGCGAGCCATAAGGCTGGATGAGCTGCGGTTTGCCTGATGAGAGAAGGATGGTTTTGGATCCTGAATCGCAGAAAGTGTGGTCATATATTTGTTCGCGGATCTCTGGAGGAAGCGTAGCTAATAGTGAGGCGTCCATTATATTTGTCTGCTTGGTGGTGAGTAAAGCAGTTGCCAGTTTGTGAGGTGTGAGGTGAGGTGTGAACGCTGTCTCGCAGGTTCACACTAAACCCGAAGTAGCGTCATTCACAGTGCATGACTTTGTCTCGCGTAGCAAGAGTATCAGGGTGGCAGCAAAGTTGTTGCTGGTCCTGAGGTCCGTCAAAACGCTGAGAGAGTTGGGGCGATGGAGGAGTCGCCATGTGTGTCTGCTCTCGCCAACTCTCAGCATCACAGGCTCTCTCGCTCTTAGCGCATAGTACATGTATTCGTACAGCTCTATACATTGTCCGACCCTGTCTGAGTATCTCCCAAAGAACGCCGTCGCAATGCGCAACATGATATGCCCACCCAACCCTCTGTGCTCCATCACGACCTCGGCACCCCGTTCCACTCTGCCCGTCCCCCTACCCTCGCAATCTCCTCAAACTTACTCCCCATCTTCACCAGGGAGTACTTGATCATCCTCGGATCCAGACCCAACGTTCTTCTCACCACATGCTGCGTTTTGGCCGAGCTGTCGAAGCGCAGGATAAAGTAGTGGCCGCTATGGTAGGTTGCGCCTTGCTTGCGGGCTGGGTAGGGGAGGAGGAAGGTGCCCCAGTTCGTGATGCCGCGGACGACGCCGCCGGAGGTGAGGATAATGTTGCCGGTTGTGCGGGTGATTCTGTGAGTAGAAGGGTTGGGTCAGAGGGTGGATGGTGGGTTGGCTGGAGAGGGTCACTCTTTGATTTCGTTTATGCCGCGCCCGGGACGGACCTGAAGGGTTGGTTAATTGGACGATAGCGTGAGTGATGGACTATACATACCACGCCTATTAGCTCATATAACATGATTGCGCATTTGTTCTAAAGCAGAGACGAGATGGCAGCTCGAAAGACCAATGTTCGGAGAATGTTGCGGAAGATCCCGTCACGCTGCGAGCTTCAACTTTGAAGATTTCTGTTCGCGCATACAGAGACATTGGCTGAAAAACCACACTCATTTGGAAGCAAAGATGCTGTGCGCAAGTGAGTAATATCAATGCTACTTGGCGGCCATAGCTAATCACGAACCAACAGTCTCCGGCGAAAGCCCCCAACACCCCGTAGCCTCGCGCAAATCCGGCAACGTCTTCGAGCGCCGCCTAATCGAACAGTACATCTCCGAGAACCACACCGACCCCGTCAACGGCGATGACCTCTCCCCAGACGACCTCATCGACCTCCGAACCTCACGCACCGTTAAACCCCGCCCTCCACCTTGACATCCATCCCCGCGCTCCTCTCGACTTTCCAGAACGAGTGGGATGCGCTGATCCTCGAGACGTACCAGCTCAAGCAGCAACTAGCGGAGACGCGGCAGGAGCTCAGCACGGCGCTCTACTATAATGACTCCGCCCAGCGCGTGATTGCGCGGTTGCAGGGTGAGCGGGACGAGGCGCGGGATGCGCTGGCGAGGGTGACGATAACGTCGAATGGACATGGCGGGTCCGCGACGAACGGTGATTCAATGCAGGTAGATGGGCAGGAGCTGCCGGAGATCGTGGTTGCGAAGATCGAGGACACCCAGGCGAAGTTGTCCGGGACGAGGCGCAAGAGGCCTGTCCCAGCAGATTGGGCGTCGGGGGAGGCGATTGCGGCGTTTGATGTCAAGAGTACGGCGGACACGCAGTTCACGGGCGCAAAGAAGTTGGCTGTGGATCCGACTGGGGACTTCTTTCTGTGCGGGAGACTCTGATGGGGATATTGGTGTGTACGATCTGAAGCAGAACGCGTTTACCACGCGCAGCAACGTTGGCGCGGGAGGGATCTTGGACGGCGCTTGGGCACAGGATAAGGCTATCGTGTCGACGAGCAGCGGAGCAGTAGTGGTCACGCAGGGCGGCAGCGCAACGGCGAAGTTCCAACAGCATGCTGGAGCTGCTACTGGTGTTGCTGTGCATCCTTGTGGTGATCTAGCAGCGTCTTGTGGGAGTGACAAGAGCTACGTGCTCTACGACCTGCACGAGTCGAAGGTGCTGACGCAGATCTACACCGATGCTGGTACGTCCAATACCCTACATCCCCCGTCCAGGCACAGCATACTAACCCTCCCCCAGAACTCACAACCCTAGCCTTCCACCCCGACGGCCACCTCCTCGCAGCCGGCGCAGCAGACGGCAGCATCAAACTCTTCGACATCAAAACCGGCAGCCAAATGCATGTCTTCGCCCCTCCTCAGGCAGCAGCACACCCCTCCAAACCCTCACCTTCTCCGAAAACGGCACCTGGCTCGCCTCCGCCCAGGCCCAAACCTCCACAGTCACAGTCTGGGATCTCCGCAAACTTAGCGCTCTCCACACTTTCGATGCCGGAACGCCTGTCTCTGGCATCTCCTGGGATTACACCGGGCAGTTTTTGGCGGCTGGTGGGGCAGGTGGTGTGGTCGTGCAGATGTATGAGAAGAAGAGTAAGGCGTGGTCTGAGCCGCTCAGGAAGGCGGTTGCGGCGGTGGATGTGGCGTGGGGTGCAAAGGCGGGGACGTTGGTGGCGTTGACGCGGGAGGGGGTGTTTGTGTGTTGGGTGCTTAGGGGGTTAATGATGTACTTCTTGCACCGCTCAGCATAGGGAGACGGTGGGCAGAATGGGCACGGGGCGAAGCCTTGACCGGCTTGACTGGCAAGGCCGCAGGAGTTTACGTGGCCGTGGATGTGGATGTGTACAGATAGCACATGTAAGCAGTCGCGGAAAGAAGAGCGTGACAAGCACTCTATTGCATTGCAGCGTCTGGGCGTTTGCCACCAACCACATACTTCCACCAAATTCGCTATTTATACTGGAAGACACCAGCGTAGCTATCGCTCACAAGCATCAAATGACACTCGGTTCTTAGTGAGAGAGTATCGCTTGCTAGTGTAGCAATATCTGAGACTGCACGTCATTGTCTTTGCTGGCTCGCTCGCTCGCTTGCATGAATCGGCGGCTTTTTCGTGCTTCACTCACGAGCCGACTCCACCTCCGCTTCTGTCCTGGCACTTGCACCTTAATGCACACACCTCGCTGAACTCTCACTCATTCTTTGGCATCCACCCCACCGCTCCACCGATACTGGAACACACGCACGCACACATCATACATGCGGCACAAGCTGGACGTAATCGCAGCCTTCGAGGACCACCCACACCCTCCGGCGGCAAGGGCGAGTAAGGCACATCACGAGGAGCCTGGAGTGTGAAGATGGAAGATAGTGGTGGCGGTGACGGTAGCAGAGGCAGTGGGCACTCGTGGCTCAACAGGCGGCAGAGTAATAAGGTAGGCCTCATTTCTCTTCCGCAAACTCACGCACCTTCCAAACCCGAGACTCTGAGCTCACACAACGCTCGATTTCAGCGAAACTTCAGCACCATGTCAGCCTCTCATCGCGACGACTCATCAGACTCGCTCTTTCTTCCTCGACTCATCCCGACCCACATTACAACAACGAGCACGCCTCACAACGAAGAAGGACACACAGGCCTTGGGAGATGGAGAGGGATGGGAGGGATGGGAGAGATCTGAGGGATAGGAGGGATAGGCACTACCGTGGCGATGGGCTGGATTTCAGGAGGCCAGTGATGTCGGCTGCTGCGAGGAGGGGCCCTGCATTTCATGATGAGGGCGAGGACGTGAGGGATGGGTCTGAGGATGATGGGAATGCGAGGCAGAGTTCGGTGGATACTGACAGTGTGACTTTGGCACCTGCCGCGCCTGCTGTGGCACCGCCGGTGATTGACTTGACGGATGAGGTTGAGGACGCGAGTGAAAGACTGATTGGCGGGCAAAATGAGGTGGAAATGATGGGTGCAAGTGATGCCGCCACAAACGACACATCTTCACGTGCTGGCGGTGGGCACAGACTGCCAAGGTTTGGTAGGGACTTGATTGATGTTGAAGTTGAAGACCACGACCAACCAAACAACAACTTCCGGCCGCAGAACCTTGACTACGAGGACGACTTCGCACAGCTACCAGGAGCCAACTTCCTCGCCCTTCCACCTAGACGATCTGCTTCAGGCAGAGTACAGTACTCGACTCTCAGACGACCGACACGACCGCCTTCACCACCGCCAGATATGGAAGGGGACATTGAGTTTTTGGGAGCGCGCCCATTCGCGAACATACAGGAGAGGCGTCCTACACCAGGCCCAGCTGCATGGCTGAACAACAACATCCCACGCAGTGTCACCCTTACCCGGCAGATATGAACGCGCCTATTGACCTCACCGATGATGCGGAGGACGACGACCTCATCTTCGTAGATCAGAGGCGCAGATCGGGCGTGAACCTCGACCTCCCAGATGGCAACGTCGGTACCCGCACACACACTGGCGAACATAACCCTTCAGTATCGCGCGTGTAGCCGGTGTGCTACGTGAGCAAGGCGCCGCCCTCGGTGGTAGACTCGCGCAGAGAGTGCAAGATTACCGTCTGAACCGCCCGCGCGAACTAGCAGACATACCCGCCGACGAGCTTCGCGCGCAGCGTATCCGGCTCGAAGATTCGATAAGACAAGAACGCGAGCGCCGACAACGTCAACGTCAACGCGAAGTACACTACGAGCCCCTCCACTCCCCACGTGCCGGTCGGCACATCCACGTCCCTCGCGTCAATCTCGACGCCAACGGTAACGCGCCAGGCTACCGCGCAGTCGGGTGGTTCGTGGGCCCGCCTGGCAATCGCGGGCCACCGCAACCCGGACCACCACCGAATCTGGGCAATATCGGCAACTTCATGGACTATGACATGGCGGCTTTCGATATGGGGTACGGTGGAGTCGCGGACCGTGACCGCCCGCCGACGCCGAAGTACAGTCCGCCGCCGGAAGCGGAAAAAGGGTTTACGAGGAATCCTGGTGAGGACGAGGTGGTGGTGTGTCCGAACTGTGGGGATGAGCTTGCGGTGGGTGAGGAGGAATCGAAACAGGAGATTTGGGTCAGCAAGGGGTGTGGACATGTGAGTAGATCATTCGTCGACAAAGTTGCTTCTGTGAGAAATTCAACGATGCTAACGTTCAACAGGCCTACTGCGGCGATTGCGCTCAGCACCGCTCCAAATCGAAGAGCAAGAAAGGCAAAGGCCGCGCTGTGGATGCTGAGAATCTCCCGCCGCCGTTCAAGAACTGCGTGGTTTCAGGGTGTGGGAAGAGTACGGCAGGGAAGAATATGGTGAGGGTTTACTTTGGGAGCTAGGGGGCTTGATGCTCGAGGGTGCGGAGGTGTGACTGGCATGCATTCGCAGGTGGGCACCCAACACGACGGGCATCGGAGAGTGTGGGTGGAGGTCGTTCATTGAGCGCTTCTCAAGGTAGCATGGAGTCGAGCGTGCTGCCTCCTGCTCTGTGTAACAGCGGGATGGATGGGATGATGACGGGCATTAAGGCTCCACGTAATGATTTCACGTTGGCATTTCTATAGCCTTCACATTCTTGTCTCTTCAATGGCAATGGAATGCTTCGTTTTCCGGTTTTGCTGCAGGAACCGTCGATCGTGACGTGCCTTCCTGCAGCAGCTTCATGCAGAAGCAGAAGGGCCCACCAAAAAGTTCCCCAGCTTCCATCTCAACCCACCTCACCTTCCGCATACCGCACCACAACACCACATTCTCTCGTACCCTCTCCTCTCTCCTCACTCACCACACACGACCACACACCATGTCCTCCCCCGTCCACCCAGAACCAGCTCCTCCAACCCCCCATGAGCCAACCCTCCTCCTCCCAACAACCAGGACCAGTCAAACAGGTACCACCACGCTACAAAACCCTCTATCTAATCCTCTATAACTTCCTCTCCGCCACGCTCTGGTTTGCCGTCTTGGGAAGAGTGCTGTTGATCGCCTACTTGCACGGGACATGGAAAGTGTATTTTGGGGTTGGAGATTATGTGCGGTGGGTGCAGACGCTTGCGGGGCTGGAGGTGGGACATAGTTTAGTCGGTACGTACAACCTCCACGTGGAAGATGAGGGGCAGAAGGTGTTGGTTCATCGGGTTGGGCTAACAAGTTACAGGTCTCGTGAGAGCGCCTATCCTCACAACCTTGATGCAAGTAGCCAGCCGCTTCCTCCTCGTCTGGGGCATCACCTACCTCTTCCCCACGGTGGCCATCGCCTCCCCAGCCTACAGCAGCATGCTCGTCGCCTGGAGCATCACCGAAGTCATCCGGTACAGCTACTTCGCCGTCAACCTTGCGTACGGCTCAGATAACATCCCAGGCTGGTTAGTCTGGTTACGCTACAACGCGTTCTTCGTGCTGTATCCTTTGGGGATAAGCAGTGAGTGCTGGCTGGTGTATCGGAGTCTGGGCATGGCGGCGAGGGAGTTTGGGCCGCTGGGTTTCTGGGGACTGGTTGCGGTTTTGGGGGTTTATGTGCCTGGTAAGTGTTTTATCTCACGTTTGGGGGTGAGGGGATGGAGAGGGAAGGTTGGATGCGTGGGCTGACGTTTGGTGTCTTCAGGGAGCTACATTCTTTTCACGCATATGATGGCGCAGAGACGGAAAGTCATGCGTGGGAGTACTTCGAGTTCGGCGAAGAAGGATTCATGAGAGAACCTTCCACAGTTGCATTGCATTCGTATCTGAGCGAGGACATACTCAAAGCTTTCCCATCACCTCATTAGCATCTCCTGACTTCAAGCCCAGCTTACGCAAGCCTCGAACGCGCTTGCCACTATTGCCTCTCTCTCTGTCTTGGAGAAGGCTTCATTAGACTCTCGTCATCCGGCTCTGCCAAGCTACCACCTCAACAGCGTCCCTGAACTCCATACCCGGCTCACGCAAGCCGCAAACGCCCCTGCCGCTTCGCCTCGAAGCTGTCTCACGGAGAGGTTTACCCCTAATCATCGCCATCATACACCTCGTCGTAGTTATGCCTAATCTTCACGCCCGTCCGTCTTCTCATCTCAAGCAGCCAAGCCCTCACACCCTTAACAGTCTTTGGCCACCCTGCCCTCCCAGCAGCCCACTCGTACGCAACCCTGATTCTGCTGTCCAGGTTAGACCGCGAGATCACAGTGACCGGCCGATACTTGTCAATGTTGTTCCAGAGGTCTGTGTTAGAATACCGCGTCGCCAAACGGAGGAGGTTGCCGTTGCCGAGAATTTTGCAGGGGAGACCCGTTGAAGATGTGGACGTCCAGGATCCCGTAGGAGTCGGGGATGTCGACGTAGCTGTTGGCGCTCATGCCGGGTCTGTTGTACCTGATGAAGGGGTTGAAGTCGTTGACTGTGAGGCCTAGGTTGGTGATGGAGGCTGGAAGTGGCGAAAGCTGCGAGAGTGGCACGGGGGTGGGCTGGACGGTTGGTGTTGGCTGAACTGTTGGCGTCGGCTGGACTGTTGGCGTCGGCTGGACTGTTGGCGTCGGTTGGACGTATCTCTGCAGCGTTGAATTGTTTGAAGACGGTGTCGAGATCTGTTGAGCTGCTTTCCGCACTCCCTGGCTGAGAGACGGCTGGGGATCCTGCAAAGTGTCAGCTGCAAAGTGCAATTCTGGGGGCGGTGACTCCTTCACTGTGAATGCCTGCGGGTTCTTCCTGACATCTCTTCTGACTGTAACATCCTGATGCACCGCACCGATGTGTTGCACAATCTCGCCCTTGGTGTCGAACGGCCGGTTGCAATAGAAGCACTGGAACGCTGCCTGTGTGCCTGCCATCATGGATCGTATTAGTATTGATCTAGTCACTGCGTGCTCTCATGTGTTTAGGCGGCGGCGGGCTGTGGTTCTGGCTCGACAACTCTGCGGAAAATGTTGAAGTGTTTGGGGATATTATGTGTTGAGTCAACGTCGAGGCTGCAATTTCTGCTGTGTGTAGGGTGCTGTGACCTCATCCCCCGGGTCGCGCCTTCCTTCGTCGCCTGTCCCATGTGACACGTGAAGTCCACCGGTCACGTCACAGCACCAGGCGCAACCATCGCCGAGAAGTTAAACTTGTCTTTGCTTTTCCTATTCCTCTCCACCAGCCCAATAACCGCCGCCACGCCCCATAGCTCAATCTCTCTAGACATCTCGCCGAACCAGAAGATCTGCGATTTGTTCCGCAGGCTCGTTTTCGGATTGTTGATGCAGACTGCCAGCAGCTCGTCTTCCTCGCCTTCGGGTGTCAGTGAGATGAACTTCCAATCCCGCCCACTGGCTTTAGTCTCGGAGTCGGCGATGGATATCTCGTACTGCTGGGTATCACGCCAGGCGTACTCTTTCATCGCGCCAGGCGGAGAGAAGCGATGATTACGGACCAGACTGTTGCCACCGCTGACAACTTCGCATCCTTGTCCGCCAATGCCATTCTCAGCGGTCGGATCGCCCAGGTAGATGTGGTAGGAGCCTTTGCCATCCAGCGTTGCTCCAGCGATGGCGGTCTTGTCATCGTCCTTGCTGTGCAGCGTCACGTAGGGATATTTGTTGACGGTGAAGTGAGACTGGGTCGTGTAAACTACACTGTCGTCTTGCACCATACGAAGTGATCGATCGGTCAAGCCGCCTTGACGTCCCAGGTCCTGATGGATGCGACGGTCCTCCTCACTGGGTCCCTGAACTTCTCCTGTGGGGCCCAGTGGGACGGGTCTTTCATGCCTAAAGCCATGTCTGTAACTTGAGACTGCTTGGAGTATAAGTGCTGATTGCTTTCGCACAGTCTAGATGTTGTTTAAACAGAAGTATCTTATAATGATGCTTTCAGCTGGTTGGCAGAGGCGCACGAGAACTCATATACTTTGCTTCTTCACGTACAAATGCCTCAATTCGCCGCAGTGAAGTGGCTGTGAAGCCATTGTCTCAGTATGTACCTGGTCACAAGATGTGAACAGGCTCAGTTTCTCGAACACTGCCTCCTTTGACTCGAGGAGAGTGAAGGTGTCGTTGTGATCGTGGTCCGGAAACTCGGAAGAGTGGAAGCTTCGCAAGGGTACCCCTGTCTTGTCTAAAGCTTGGCACATACTGAAACATCACATGTCGACCGGCAGGAACTCTATTGAGAAACAACGCGTTCACATGCATTCTATCGATACAAGATGATGTGATTTTGGACGACGAGGCCATTCGATATCAACATGGCACCCAAGCGCAAACAACCACCCGCACCAGCGCCAAAAGCACCCCAGAAACGGCGCTCCAAACTCGCGAAAGAGAACGACATCACCGCCGACGAGGAAAGCGAGATCCAAGAAGCCTTCGCACTCTTCGCAGACCCCAATGCCGACTCCGACAGCAAAGAAGGCGTGATCAAATCGCAAGATGTCCGGCGCTGCCTTATCGCGCTCAATGCGCCGCCGAAAGACAACGCGGAACTGCAAGAGCTGCTCGAGACAGTTGATCCAGATGAAACAGGATGGGTGAGCTACGAGCACTTCGTCGCGATTGCGGCGCTGAAGTTGCATGCTAAGCACGATGATCCGGAGGAAATGAGTGAGGAGGTGCTCAAGGCGTATAGGTTGTTCACGAGGGCGAGGAGAGGGAGATTAATCTGAATGATTTGGCGGAGGATTGCGAGAGATTTGAGGGAGGAGGTGCCAGATAATGTGCTCAAGGATATGGTCCGTGAGGCTACTGGAGGTGGACTGAGCGGTGTAGGTGTGGAGGACTTTGAGGGGGTGATGAAGAGGGCGGGAGTGCTGGGGTGAGCGATCGAGGTCGGAATGCGCATGATAGGTCGGCTTTGAGCTCCTCGAGCGCCAAACAGGTGAGATCTGGCCATGTTGTCTGACAGCCAAGGCAGAAGACTCGGCAGAGGGAAGCAAAGGATGGCAGGTCGTCGCCGAGGAACCATTGACCAGTAAGTGACCACCTCCAGGCGCTGCGAACCAGCTCCGAATGCCAATGCCCTCTTCGAGCTGCTTGAGTCTCAGTCAAGCAAGCTGCAAGACCACGCACCTGACTATTCGCAGATGTGGAAGGAGTCTTATGAGTACTCGAGGAGACAGCATGTCGCGTCCAACGAATTATCACTACGCACAGACAGGTTCTCCCTGAAACGCTGAAATAGACAATGGCCGTGCAATGTCTTTGGCGAAGGAGATTCGCATCATCGAGAGGCGTGCACTATCTGTACGTTGCGACAGTCTCTGGAGAAGTCCGCGGTGCACTGTGTTTCTCGACTGCCAGTTGTCGTGAGTGTCTCGGAGCACCCACGTGTGTCGGCACGGCCGAAGCCGCAATCTTAGCTTGAGGAAGGCACACTGCCACCCAGCCACCTTCAAAAAACGACTCCAACCTCACTGTCAACTCCGTCTTCAAATCCAGAGGCGATTGAACGCAGCTCCTTTGGATTCCTGGCAGTACAACAGACATACATACCACACCAGCGAAATCGGCAGAGATGGTGCTGTACGACGACGACTATATGTGCACGCTTTGCATGGAGCGATTCGAGTCGCGGCCGGAATGGATGTATCATCTCGCGGCGACACACGACGTGCACCTTGGACAGCAGGCTGCAGGCTTCACACAGAACACAGCACCAATAACCTCTTACGGCTACGGCAACAACATGAACACCTCGTCAACCCCATTTCCGCAGATGCCCAGGCAGTCGCTCCCAACCAGCACCGCTCACCGGAATCTGAACACCTACAGCTCGCCTATGCCACCACCAGCGGCACCGGCTCAGCTGATCACCCCACCGCGCTCGTCGGGTACGCCCTCGCCTTATGCGACCCCAAGATCAGTGCCGCAGTCACTTCAAAACTACCCGTCCGCCTACGCAGTGCCCGGACAAGCGACGCCGTACAGCTCACCACAGCAATATGGCAGTTGCCAGGTGTTCGGGAACATGCTACCGCGCAACATGTCGAATGTCACTCCGCATAAGCTGTCGCCACAGCCACTGCAGCGGCAATTCACTGCACGCAACACCAACACACCTACCTACTCTCCAGTGCTCGGCTCACCGGCACCGATCGCTACTCCCAAACCCTCATCTGAACTGCCTCCGCTTCCACAAGCCATCTACGATTTAGGCCTCAGCGACATTGACTTCGACCCGATGGCAGACCACGGCAAGCTTCTCAGCACCGAGAACAGGTACATTGATGTTCCGTCCTCACGTCAACGTACCCGACCGGCATATGTTCAACGCGAACTGCAACACCATCCTCAACTTCGGCAACCTCTTGCGCTTGGCTGCGCGGTACACTCATGATGAGCTGGTGCGCAACCTCAACTCTATGCGCAAAGCTCCTGCCTTCAAGTTCCATTCAGCACTCGTCACGAAGCGTCTAAAGGCGTCGGTCAGGTGGGCCGCAAGGCGTCCGGAGTGGCAGCAGGTTGGTGACGTGCAAGAATGGCTGGATGGCAAGAGGACAGCCAGAGAGAATGAGTTACGAGCTACACGCCCTAAGAGGAAGAGAGAAGACACGCCTGATACTGGGGTGGTCAACAGCAATGCGGCTGCGGCAGATGCATGTCGTTCAGGCACCCCTCGCTCGCAGCTTCCAACACCACCACCCGC